>JAVXUP010002654.1:0-116492 GCA_033070095.1 Escallonia herrerae
CAATAAAATATGTTTTATCTGTTTTTCAAGAGTCCAAGTCACGGTCATTCATAGTCCCCGGTTATAGACTAATATATATGCATACTTTGTTCTTTACCTGCTGTTGTTAATTGGTGTTGTGTTGTCTAGCTAATGAGTACCTATTATTGCTGTTTATCAGTTTTACTGTTGTGTAGGTAATTTCGGACAAATTGTCCTTCTTTATTGTTAGTTTTTGTAGTTCTCTTATTTTCTTCAGTTGCTTGCTTTCAATGGAGTAAGATGTCATCCTGTGTGTGTGTGTGTCCTAACACTTTATGAGCCTATTCTAACTTCACTATTTACATCCCTTTCCATACGTATATATTTTTTATTATGTAACTAATATATATATATATATATATATATATATAATATATATATATATATATACTAATATATATATATACACACACACACATACATATATGTGTGTGTGTGTGTTAAGCAAGGGCGATGTGATGCTTAAGCTCGACTTGGTTATCAAATGGAGCTAAATCAAACTTAATTTGCGCAAAAACAAGAAAGAATGAGCATTTATTTTGTTTTTTATTTTTATTTTTTTTACTTTCGAGCAATTAAAGGAAAAAAAATGATCTTTGAGTTTCACTTTTAACTTCAGAGCTCTGTAAGCGTAAATAATATGATGATATAGAAACAATTAAAGGACTTTTAGCCGTCAATACCCTTGGACAATTAATTAAAATAAATGGTAGAAAGAAACAACCATAATCTCAAATTACATTCTGGCACAAGCCTCAAGTTTATCCGAACAAAATGACACTGAAAACTTTTAGGATTTCTAAAGCCCTGACAAGTGGAATGGTGGCCGGAGAAGGTGGGGATTCCGGCGCGGCAAGGTTGCACGAGGTTCGAAGCGACACTGCATCTATAGGGCAGATGTCCGGTCCACGGGTGGGCGGCTAGTAGTGTAATAGTGTGATGCTGTTTGTTTTTGTCGTGTTGTTTTATTTTGGTCTTACCTAGTCTTAGATAGTACTCTTAATAACGTTGTCATAGTTGGTTTTATGTTGTAGTTAGTTGGGTTTGCTTGTCCATATAAAAAAATAACATGTCTTATTTTATTTTTTTAGGTCTTCTATGTTTTATTTTATATTTTGTTTTTCATTTTTATTTTTATTATAATTTCTATCGGATGGAGCTGTCATCCATCTTTTTTTACTTGTCTATCTGAGTATGTTTTGTAACTCTCCCCATTAGTCTTGGTATATTATACTCTGCACTAAAAAAAAAGACCCTGACGAGGCGTTCCTTCCCTACCAGCGTCGGGCCTATACGGCAGTTACAAAACTTATTAGCAATTACGATCATAGCACAAAGTACTTACCAAAATAATCCTTGATGTGGATAAAAAGGTTCCCAGTTCATGGAGAAAATGCTGAATATAAGAGTTGCAATAATATCCAAGCGTTGTACCTCGTGATTATGGTCATCATGCCAAGCATCCTCCAAAATTGCTACTTCTCGATTATTTTTCTGGCTAAGTTAGCGAATGTACCCGACTTAAATTGCTCAACTAGAATCTGCATTTGTTCAACACCAAATTCCTTTCTTTGCCGATAAAACAATTGTAGTCATTCCACTTATTGCATCAAATATCCCTTCTTACCTGTAAACAAGGTTTTTAACTACCGAATGCATAGCATCACAGGATCTTAGTGTATCATCTCGAATAATAATTTATGCAGTTGAAAATTCAACTACACCCCTATAGTAAGGGGTGAGCATGATTTGATTTGGTTCGATTTGGGAGTCAAATCTCAAAGCAAACCATTATCCATCAGTTTAATAAAATTTGAACGTACCGAACCAAATACTATCAATTTTGATGGTTCAATGTAGTAGGTTTGAACGGCTCAATTTGGATTTGTTCACGCTCAGTTTAAAAGATTGTCCTCTTGCACAGTACTATTTGATTCAAATTTTATTCAAACTTGAAGTTCTAGTTTATCTAATTACTTATGGTCTTGTTAAAATCATTTTTAAAATGCTCGTATCGACATAAGATATAATTATCATCCTATATATAGATTACAATGAAAGTTCGAGTAGTAGTCTTTGTCATTAATGTACGAGAAAAATTAGTGACTGGACTTTTATAGATTTAAGTTATTCTCATTAATTTTTTTCTTTTTAACTTTCAAAATTTCGTGTATTTGATAACATGTATATAAAAAATAATCAAAAAATAGATTAATATGTTATAGCTCAGTTCGATTTAGTTTATTATCGGGTCTAAAAAAAATGAACCCTGGACTGAGCAGAATCGATGTCAACTTAAGATGTGATCTGTAAATCTTTTTGGACGGTTTGCATTGGATTCGTTCGATTTGACTAGTTTAAGCGGCTTGAACGATTTGGTACGCATCTCCCATCCATATTTAGCTACTAAAAGGTATAATAACGGCAAAAGGCCGTAATAACAAATTTAAGTAGTTTATCACCCTCGAACTACTACGGGAGCATCGTTAAACATCGGATCGCATTTATTTGGATCCGAGGCCCAAACATGACCCAAGTCTTATCCATATCAGCCCGGGGGAATCCCAGACCGAGTCCAACTTGTTCTACGCGCAAAGTGGTAAAGGCAGATTGCCGTTGTTTGTACGCCGACTACGACTTTCCTCTCTAATTCTTGTAGTAATTGGCCGAATTTTCTAGAAGGTGCTCTCCACCCTACAAATACATTATTATTATTCTAAATGAAAATTCAACCTTCCAATATTTATACCGCCCTTCCCCAAGATTAGCTCCCCATCTCCAGCCACCCTTTTTTCGCCCGAGCTAATAAAAACCCAGGTAATCTTCTTTTTCCTTCTGTGATGAGGCGTTAATCAGATCTTGGATTTTTGTTGTTAGGGTTTTGATGCGTGGATTTTGTTAATTGTGGGTGTGTTGTTTGTTGATGTCAGAGTTTGGAGGAAGTTTCTTTTGATGGCGTCGAAACGGATACTGAAGGAGCTCAAGGATCTGCAGAGGGATCCCCCTGTATCATGCAGCGCCGGTATGCCGTCTATTCCTTATGTTTTGTGAATTACTAGGGTTTGATTCAGATTGCTGTTATTAGGGTCTTTGCCTCTTTTATAGAGGATTCTTGTTTACGGTGTTTCTTACATTTAGGGTTTGAAAATTGTGAATCGCGCGAATGTAATGGGATTGTGGATGGCTTTGATGATTTTCTTGATGCTGTTACTCTTGCTACACGTTTAATTTTTGGGTTGGGATAGCATATATGTGCTTTATTGAGTAAGGTCAGATTGGACATGCATAATATTCAACTTAAGAGAATTGCTTTGTCACCTATTGTTAGAATTCTGTGTTAATTGACCCAGATTTTCTCTCGAATCAATGAGAGGACAAAACGAAAGGTAGGGATTATAAAGAAGCATCGGATGAGAAGGAAATACCAAAAATCCATAATGGAGGACTAAAACAAGTATCACCAGGCCTTCCACTAGTTGAGGAAAGCTCTCCGCATGTGGAAGTTTCTTAAACCTTACTCGAGGTGTTAGGAGGATTTAAACACTGGTAATTGGTGCAAAATACTTTGAATGTGCTGGAGGCAATTGTCTCCATCTTTTAATTCTTTATTTTTATCTTCTTTATTGTTATTCATCAAGGAAAAACAAACAAGAGCTTGGGGTTGATCTTATTTTTCTAGTTCTTTTTCTTCTTTACCCCTTTATGCGAAGCTTCTGTTACAAATTTAAATACTGGATTTGCTGTGTTTTTGAGTAACTGTTGCATGGTTGCACCCCAACTTGTCTTGACTGCTTACCTTGAGGATGCTAGTGCTAGTTTGCATTCCTCTTTGATCCCCTCTGATACTGTGAGTTGTTACTGATTTCTTTAGTGCCGATCTTTAATCAATTGCAGGTCCTGTGGGTGAAGATATGTTCCATTGGCAAGCAACAATTATGGGACCCAATGATAGCCCGTACTCCGGAGGCGTATTTCTAGTCACTATACATTTTCCTCCTGATTATCCTTTCAAACCCCCTAAGGTACGTATAAGTTGTGCTTTAGTACGACGTTGTGCAGCAGCAGGTGGATCTTTAGGGAGGACCATCTCTTTCGGGGGCCAAAATAAATTCTATTATGGGAATGCTAGTCATATTTTGCTTGTGTTTGAATCCACCACCGCATCCTTGATTTTCGATCAAAAGAACAGAATAGTAATCCCTTAAGAGGCATGGTATGCCAATAACTCAATATGGGAACTGGTGACGCTCTAGAGCTTCTATTGCATGAAAAATAGTAAAGAACATAATTTCTTAATTTTGTGTTTTTTTTTTCTTAGTTGTCTGTCTTCTGAAAAGTGCGACTTCTTTTATGTTTTAGGTTGCCTTTAAAACTAAGGTTTTCCACCCGAACATCAATAGCAATGGAAGTATTTGTTTGGATATTCTAAAAGAGCAATGGAGCCCAGCATTGACAATATCTAAGGTTTGATCCACTCTCCCTATCCTATTTATAGTATATTTTTATGTTTATATCCATGTATGATTGTATTATATTTATTTATTTATTGGTTGATGAATAACTATTCTTGGAACCTATTGAAACATATTAACTCTCTCTCTCTCTCTCTCTCTCTCCCTCTCCCTCTCCCTCTCCCTCTCTCCTTAAATCAGAACGTGCTTGAGCCTTTTTTGGCCAGCTTATGGGCTTTAGTATTCAAAGAATTGATAATGCTTGTTTGCGTTGGTGCTGAAATAAGCCATAGGCTATGCACAACCCTCCTATGGCTGAAATAAGCTACAATCTATAAGTACCTTAAGAGGTGCTTTTCCAAATTTTGAGAAAACACCTTGTTTAATTACTCTCTGCCCTCATATTTTGGTGCTTTCTCTTTTCTTTTCGGAATTCCATTTCTTCACTTTTGCAACTCGTTTGATATCAGATTTGTACATGAGCAATGTAGTTAGGTGCTTTTAGGGTCATCAAAAGCTTGATGGGGATGTAAAAAATTATCTGCTGACATTAAATTATTGGATAAGCTGTTTACAAGCGTGTAAAAGTTGCGATAAAAGGGGTCCAAATTTAGTTCAAATAACATTATAAGTTCTCCTTCAAGTGGTTGGGCTCTGATTGTTTCAGAAATAGAAAATGTACGGTCCTGTATGTATATCACTGATTGTCCCATTATTGTCACTCATTCTCTGTTCCACTGTGTAAAAGCTTTGGAGGTTTGTGCTTTTCTGTTTCTTCTATCATGAACAGAAAATTATTGACTAAATGAGTTAGGCTTAAAGAGTACGAGGTGATCAGCTTGGGATCTGGATCCCCTGCTGTAGCGGTATGTTTAATCCCAGCGACTCCTGTCTGAGATCCAACAACTAAGAGGAAGACACATCTGCAAGTACCAACTAAGTCCTAAATGTTATGGTTCCACCCAATGGTGCATGACAACGCCGTGGACAGAAATCCTATACCTTCTTGCAACCCATCCCTTAATACAGCAAGTTAACTCACCCTCAACTTCCATCCGCAAGTGTTGAACTATGGATAGCTTTGTTGATGTCTAAGATTTTTTTTCCCCCCTTTTAAGCCTTGGTGACATATTGTGAAAGTTTTGATAAAGGTATTTCATATCCATCATTGCGTTCAACAATATTTTGTACAAGACTAGTCAGCTTTGTAGCTATTGGCACGGGCAAGAAGGCCTGCTAATATTTTGTTGGGGTTGCGATACCAGCAGTGATGCTCGTATTCAGGACTTTTGGCTTTTGTTGTAGGTAGGAGTGCACTGTTATTGATGGCTTGTCGCCAACGTTTTTTTATGCCTCAAAATGTCATGCTACTACTAGAAGTGGCCATTGGCTAGCTGCCATGTATAGTTGTGAGGTACCATTAGAGCGGTTCTTACTTTTATGCTTAATAATGAACTTGTGAATGTAGGTTTTGCTGTCTATATGCTCATTGTTGACGGACCCAAACCCCGATGATCCGCTCGTGCCAGAAATTGCTCACATGTATAAGGTTGACAGATCCAAATATGAGAACACTGCTCGTAGCTGGACACAGAAGTACTCCATGGGTTGAAATTTGAATTTATCCATAGCATGTTTGAAAGACATTGGTAATGCCAGTGTTTTAATCGCAAGGAAATTGGTTTTTATTTATTTCTTTACTGCAGCTTGGTAAATTTGACTATTGATTTGCGAATCTCTCTTGGGGAAAGCAAAATCGTATTGTAATGTTACTCTCTTTTTCTTCAACAGATTTGCCTGGTTTGCTCAGTTCACTAAACCCTGTTTCATGTTTGGCTCTCTTTATAGTTTTTGGATATGGATCTCCTGCTGTAACCATGGGTAGTAGGGGTGCTTACCCAGCAATGTGAGAGGTTACAGTAGGGGTGTTGTACCAAACGGTGTGAGAGGTTACAGTAGGGGTGCTGTACCCAGCGATGTGAGAGGGGGTCTCTCTCAGCACGCCTATTGTAACTTACAGTAGGGATTCCAATCCTTAGTTCCCTTAGTCGCATCATGCTGTAGGAGCCACAATTAAGGGTGGTTGGCTAGGTCAACTGGGCTCTTCCTTGACCTGAACATATTTAATATTCCAATTGCAATTGCAGCAGCAATGCTTTTTTGCTTTTTCGTTTTATTTTTCGGTAAAATATATATACCATGCAACAATCCTAGCTTGAGGCCCAAAGGCCTCAAGGAAGGCTGGACCCAAAAGCCACTTGATCCACGGAGTTGCCAGCCCCAAAGAAGGCTGGACCCGACCCACAGCGACCCGATAGTTATGTAACATAACCTAGAAGCCTAGGCAGTCACCTTTCTGGTGCAATGAACGTGTGCGACTTACATGAATGCAACCAAGTTGCCGGAAATCACCACCCCAATTCCAAGTACCAGCCCCCAACTAGCTCATCCATCAGCCCGACCGCTATGCCACCAACACACCCCCAGCAGCACCCAGATAACATCTCGCCTGTCCCACATCAGAAACCAGCAAATTTGACCAAGAATGCAACGATAACCACCACCATCGCTCAGGAGCTAAGTAGATTGAAAAACGATCTGCGCTCAAACATGTGGGCTCGCCATTGGGAGTGCCAGTGACAGAGATTTGAAGGTGAATCACGTACACACAAACGTTTGAGATCCCTGAAAATGATGTCTGCTTATTGGCCCTGTGGAGTCTTGGGCTTTGGTGATGCTGTAGCTGATGCTAACTTTCGGGAGTTCTGGACTTAATTTCTAATTCTGTGGTTCATGACCCCATCACACACGCAATACTTCTCTCGAAAATGCAGGAGCTTCTAAAATCATTAATTTGACGGGATTTGATAGGATTAATCATATTTCATATTCGACATGTGATATTTTATAATTATTTTTATTTGTAATTATCGTATCAAAAGATCGGATATAACTCGTGACTCAGATTACTCTACTAAAAAAATAGTTATTAGATTATTAATTTGCAAAGATATCATTAATTAATGTCGATAAATTAGGAACTCTCTAGGTTCGCCCATAATTTTCTGGACATTATAATTTTTTTTTTGTTTTTATATCAGTAGGAAGTACATTAATCATCAGATTGGAGATGTCTACGTTTCTGAACATTACGAAACTTGTGTTTTGAGCCTATATTAGTGATGACACGGTAGTGAGTGTAATTGATAAAAGGAACTCTAGGAAGGCGGCTCGCGTGGGATCATAGAGTGTTAGAAAAAGAAATGGGAAGGTGGGTATAATTATGGCCGGACAGGCAAAACCACCCACTCTCTAATTAAATTATTGCTCACGTGCTGACCCCACTCCACTCCCCATCCCATTCAGCTTTGCTTCTTCTTCAAGCAAGCGAATAAATCCACCCGCTCCCTCTTACTTTTCAACATCTGAAATCTCTTTTGTTTAGCAAGGAGAGTCTCCACGACCCCACGAGAGGACCGGGGGACGAGTCTCTTCTGGCCAAAACGTGAGGGGGCAGCCGAAGATGCATTTTCTTTTCATCCGTGCTTTACTTTTGCTTTTTTTTTAAGCAATATATTATATAAATTTTTTGAAAACAATGAAAGCTCAATGGGAATAATAATTAAAGTTTGGAATCATTGATAGCGATTTAGTATTACCTTTTAAATATTAGAGTTATCTTCCAAATGTTTTCAGCTCAAACTCGTCACTTATTACATATGTATATATGTTGCACTAACTTTAACTTCTTTGTTAGCTTTGTCTTCCTCTCCTATTTTTCCATAAATGAACCTTATTCAACTCGTATGTGTGTCGTTGTCCCATCCCGCGCTACGCACTTTTGGGCCGCTCTTAAATTCATCTCCATCCACACATCAACTTTTCACAGGTTAAAGTTTAACATTTCCAAGCTGGTCAAGCCAACACACACGCTCAAGTCACGTGTGTGTCACTTTTTTTTTTTCATAAAATCTATAAGTGTAGGAAGTAGGTTTCCCCAGCCTTAAGCGTGTTGGTTTATCTTCTTCCTTTACCCTTTGGTGACTCCTCCCCTTACCCCTGGGGGCTTTTTTCACCTTCGGGGGACTCCACTCTTCACCTCTTGGTGGCTCCTCCACTCACCCTTTGGGGGCCCCCTCTCCTTGAGGACTCACTTTGTGTTACTGTTTGTTCTTTCTTTCCTTGGGGAACTCCCTGTTCCATGACCATCACTCACCGCGGTCGGGGGCTGTCTTCGGGAGGCCTACTGCTTGCTCCCGTGCGCTGACTTCACGATGCCCATTGCCGTAGTTGCGCGTCAACTCCACCAGGGTGCTCGAAGTGCTCTGGCAAGAAGACTCCCTTTTCAGGTAGACGGCTCCTTCGGGATGCTATCTCGGCCCGTCAAGTAGGGGGCTCCTCCGAGACACTATCTTTGGCGCGCTTTGAGTGCTCCGGCACAATGACTCACCGGCACTATCTAGGCGACTCTTACGAGACATTATCTTCGCCAAGGGAGCTCCAAGTGCCCCAGTACGAAGACTCCCATTTCGTCAGATAGACGACTCCTCCGAGATGCTACCTCGGCCCTTTGGGTAAGGGGCTCCTTCAAGACACTACCTTGGCGCTCCCTGAGTGCTCCGGCACAAGGACTCACCCACTGGATAGGTGACTCTTTCGGCACACTATCTCCGCCACGGTGTCTACATGACTAGCCTACGTGCTCCGGTACTGGGGTCTTTCGTTGGCAGCACTAGGGTCTATTACCCCTCGAGTCACTCAGAGACGAGAGTAGGTCTCTAGAGGGCATGGCGCCTAGTTCGCTGGTAGTTTGGACTCAAGTCTTCCTCATATTTACCAAGTCTTCGGCGTCTCTCAACTCACAGTCCTGCCATCCTCAGGCTCTCTATGAGAAGCTCTTGGTCTCTGCATTTATTCCATACTTGTAATGTCCCACATCAACATTGGCATCTAAATCGGACTGCACTCGCATGCCACCTCTGCCTTGATTACGACCCACTTTCTTTGAATCAGTCTGTTTGCATATAAAGCTCTCATTAAAAATTAAAATTAGTACATGAATGACAGCAATGTCAAACGGTTGAGCTGTGTGGATTGGTCGATATATGTTTGAATAATTACTTCTTTCAATTTTGAAAACTTCAACAGTTGAAAATTTTTGGCTCCATTGTTATTATAAAGACAAATAATGGTTGCTACATATACTTATTGAATTTCAACAAGTGATGCTATAGAAGGGCCGATAAAAATCGTTATTAAAGATATCTGCAAAAGACTTTTAAACAATATTTAACAACAATTGATGATATATTATTGATAGATTGTAAATTGTTCTTGCTAGGGAGTTATGAACAAAAAACTTTTTGTATATCTGTCAATTAGAAAAAAATTCTGATAATATATTAGATGTATTCGAAGAAAAATAGGCAGGGGATAGAACTTACTATTATTAAGCAGTAAATATACATGCCCTACTTCTGGAGTAGTCTCCAGCTGTTATGACGACTGACGAGTCACGGCGACTATGAGTCTCGTGTCTCCTCTCTCGGTGGCCTTCTTTTGGGCGGGAAACTACGAGTACAGTAAGGCTAAGTAAGGCAGTAACCAGACCTGACAAAGTCTCAGCGGCCACTAAAGACGACCCTAATCTCCATAATTTTAGTGAAAAAGTACTGCACCAACCGAGGACACAAAAATTGGGGGCAGTTGAGTACAAAAGCAAGAACCCAATCATACTCCATTTACTTACGTACCCCCTCCTCCCAAGAAAAAGAAAAAAAAAAGAAGAATATGTCATGCAACACGTCAACCACGGCCAGCTGTACCCCGCAGCAGCGCCTTCCCACCCCCGACAAGACCCAGGCACAGACCAGTCAACACTAGAGTTAAAAATTAATTTATACCCCACGGTCCACAACACAGACACACACAGACACACACACAGAGAGTGCTCTAGAACAGTCTAAATTCTCTAATATTTCTCCGTTCACTATAAATCTTGGACTCGGCATAAATTGGTCCCTTGGACACAGCTACCGATCCAGAGGGGGCTGGGAGGTTGGGTTGTTTCCCGCCAAAACAACAAGGCTTATACCCCTTCCCCCCACCCTCACCCTCTGTCGACTCTGCTACTCTCTGCTTTCCCTTTTCTTTTCTCGTGCCGAGCCTGCCCTCTCCTGTTCCCATCTCGAGCAATTCCCCCATAAAGGCCTGGAGCCCTGGACTCAACCTTGACCCTTTAGGAAGCTTATAAAACACTTGCATAGAGCAAGCATATTCCCTCCTTATTTAGCCCACTCTGCTTCGAAGATCTTTTCCTAATCCGAAAACCCTGTTCACATCCACCCGAATATCTCGTGTTGAAGTTCATTTCTTCGGCTCAGTTCACCTGGTACTACTATTGATGCAGCATTTACCATGCTGAGTAGCCCGGCGCGCCTTATGGAATCCCGGGCGTCCGTACAAACGGGGGTAAAGTTTTCAGAGCATGTCGTCACGACACACAAGCCAGACGCCAGTTTCAGGCAAAAGGTCGTGCGGATCATACTCACCGACGCTGACGCCACCGATTCCTCCGGCGACGAGAGCATCGACGTCCTACGGAGGGTAAAGAGGCACATCAAGGAGATCAACTTCAGCCCACCTCCGAATACTCGAAAACCAGAGGTTCGAAGGCCCAGAAAGCAAAGTTTGAAAAGATTCCGGTCACCAGCGGCGGACAAAGCCAGCCGAGAGAAGTTCAGAGGAGTGAGAAGACGGCCGTGGGGCCGGTGGGCGGCGGAGATCCGGGATCCTACCCAACGGAAGCGGCTCTGGCTGGGTACCTACGACACGCCGGAAGAAGCCGCCACCGTGTACGACCGGGCCGCCGTCATGCTGAAGGGAGTTGACGCCATCACCAACTTCCCTAAAGTCGAAGTCCCGGAGACGGCGTCCGACGGCATAACCGTGACGGAGAGCAGCGACGGGAAGTCAAACGACGCCGCTTCGTCGCCGACATCAGTGCTCCGTTTCGACGGAATGACGCCGTTCGACGGGCTTAGTTACTGCGAGGTGGACGCTTTCGGGTTTGACATCGACGTGCCATTTAATTTGCCGGATATGATCGGGTCGGGGAAGTACTACACCGAGGATCTGGACGAGTTTGACCTGAATAATTTCCTCGTTGAAGTCAGGTGAACTGGAGACGGGGATGGGTTTGTAATTTAAGCTTAGGTAAAGCTTAGTCAGAACTCATGGGAGTGCAAGTAAGGCGAGTGAATAGCCAAATATAGACGGCGATTTTGTAAAAAAAGCGGCGATTTTGTATGCGTGAGAAGATCTTTCTGTTATATAATGGCGACTATTGATATTATACCAAAAATTGAATACACTGATGTGTTCTTATCCAGATTTCTCTATCTAGCTACATGAATAATGTTGGAAGTTACAATTCTTGCCCTTTTCAAATTTCATCTAATTGATTAAATACCGATTAGTAGAGAAGGCGAAATTTTTCATTGAGGACAAATCGGATCAATTCGAGGACGACCACGGTTTCTACTATTTACTCGCACTAAAATTTAGTGGAAGTCTTTGTGACATATGTAGTGGTAGTTGTTAAGGTGGTTTGATGACCGTAACATTTGGGACAATGATGAGTTTGACTCAATTTGCACGGTAACAGAGATTAGAAACCAAAACGAACGAACTGGTTATTGGACTATATATATAATAAATAAAGTGGAGGAGATTTATTTGGGGGGGGAAGTTGTAGCCTCTGCAGGTGCCTAAGGTAAAAGTCTGAATGGGTGCATCTTACAGTTATATTTTGGAGAAAGTAGGGAATGACCCCTCTACTTTACACGTTGTGCGGTTTGCCCCCCTCCACTTCAAACTTAAGCACTAAACCCCCCCACAGTTTAAGAAAATGGGCTCAGTTAACGGAAGTCATCCAATTTAGCTGCGTTTTTTGGAGGGAAAAAATTGGCGCCCAGAATGTGTTTTTTTAAGACGAAAATGCCCTTATACTCTCTTTATAACACCAAACTTCATCCTTTACCCTAATTTCTTCCCTTACCAAACCTTCCAGCAGTCTCCTTTCTTCCTCTACCAACATCCCAACTATATTTTGGTTCTCTACCCACATCTCCATACCATAATGGATAACAGTGTCATGCAAGAGCGAGGAATCAACATGCGGCTTTGCTACTGTGGTGTTGCAGCTCCGGTGAAAACTTCATTCACTGTTCAAAACTTTGGAAGAAGGTTTTTTGGGTGTGCTATGTATGGGGTATGTAGTATAATTATGATTTCCTTAATTTTTAAAATTTTAATTGATTTTCCTAATTTTTAAAGTTTTAAATTTTTTGTTATTATAGATCCAAGGAAATTGTGGGTATTTTGATTGGATTGATCCTCCAATGTCCAGAAAAGGGAGCGAAGTTCTTTCCAATATGTTAGCCAACATCAAACAGCTTGAAGAGGAATTGGCTACATCTCGAAAAAGGGAAAGGCTTTACAAGAAAATGTTGACTGGAACCGTTATTATGCTAATCTTTGTACTCTGTGCTAAGAGGATCTAGTTGAAAAATCTGTAAAACTTTGCACCAGTGCTATTTTCTGTTTTTAATTGTACTACAAATGTGCTATGTAACGCAAATCTAACCTCTGTAATGCAAATGTGTAATGCAAATGTGTTATGTAATGCAAAAGAGTTGTTTGTGAACCTGTTTTAAGTGCTAACCCACATAAAAAACCTGTGAAAAACTAACCACTAATACCATAAATACCACCAACCATAAAAACCTGTGAAAGTAATTGTTTGAAACATCACATAAAAATGTGTGAAAGCACCTGTTTGAAACATCACCATAAAAACCACCAACCAAATGCAATTTCCAACAAGTACAGTACATCCACACCAAAGTCATCAAAAATCTATACAAACATCTAACAAGTAAATCATATCAAAATCTAAAGTAAAAAGTACCCAAAGGTTCCAACAACAGTTTCCAGTTCCAACAAGTTTCCAACAATTCCAACAAGTAACCCATAAAAATATCTAAAGTACAGTACATGCCATCTTCATCATCCAATTACTTGCCAACATGACCATTCTTCCCTCCAACAGCTCTTTGCATTGCAATTGAATCCATCTATCTCTTTTTATCAGCAGCCTCCATCCTTTGTTGCCTTCTCAAAGCAGCTTCAAGTAAAACTTGTCCTCTTGATGTCTCAACAGATTGCAACCTGTTACATAAATAGTAAGTCAAAGTGAAATGTTAAAGCAATTTACTAAGTGAAGGTATATTGTAACCTGTTAAGAGTGGCATCAGGTGTTGAAGCAACATCAATATCAGCATTAGAAGTTCCCTGGGCCCAACAAGGTGGTAGATTTTTTGACACAGCTGCGGCAGAAGCAAATCTAGCCCCTGTTGCAGCATCAACTAGAGGTGGTGTAGCAGCAGCATGTCCAACTGTTGGTGGTTCACTAGCAGCATCATGAGGTGCCATATGGTTTGGAGTGCCAACCATTTTTGGTGCAAATCTTCCCATCAGTTGTCCTCTATTCTTCTTGATAACACCCTTTTCATTTCTTAGTGGACTATGCTTATTACCTGCAGTTGCACTTGCACTTGCACTTGCACTTGCACTAGCCCTTGCCCTTGCCCTTGCCCTTGCCCTTGCATGTGCAGTATCAGTGGCACTAGCATTGGCATTGGCATTGGCATTAGATACCTAGTTATAAACAGTGAACATCTAAGTTCTTACCCTATGAGTGGATATATAATAAGTTAAAAATCATTATTGCTTTGATGCTTACACTTTCAAAAGTTGACTGTGTTCCACTACCTATTCCTGCCTCACTTGTATTGCCACCAGAACTCTATATAGGCAAAACGAGGGTGTTAACATAGACAGGATTTAAATAACAATTGTAATATCTCAAAAACTAAAATTACAAAAAATAAAACTAAAGATTACAAAAAATATACCTGACCACCTTGCTTTCTTGACAATGTAGATTTGGGGTGAAGTGGTCCTTTGCAGCTTCTCATATTATGGCCAACCTCCAAGCACTTGGCACATGTCATGACCCTGCCCCTCCTTGAAATGTTATTCTCACTTCTTGGCTCATCACCACTCCTTCTTCTCAACTTCTTTGGTCTGCCAGATGGTTTCCTAAAATGTGGTGGGGCAAGTGGATCAAGACCAGTCTTCACCCAATACCTCTCACTAGGAACTGGGTGAATCATGCTAGCATAAGCCCGTAGGTAGGTTTCCTTGCTGTAAAAAGGGTGAATATATGACTCTGGTTTCTCCCTGTTTAGGTAGATTGAAGCCACAGCATGCTTGCATGGTACTCCTGTTAACTGCCACATCCCACAGCTACAAGTCATTGCTCTCAAGTCCACCAACATTGTTCTATCATAGCACTCTACCTCAAACTCTAATCTTCCACTCCACGCAGCAAAACAACACTTTGATGCCTCTTTAATCCTCTCTAGTTTCTCCAAAATCTTAGGACAAATAGATCCATGGTATTGCTCCATCCCCCTCTTCTTAACTTGGATCCTTGTCATCAAATGCTTCCTAATCCACTCCAACATGTTCACAATAGGGAGTTCTCTAGCTTCAAGTATGTAACTGTTAAAACTCTCTGTTAAGTTATTAACCAAAATATCACACTTAGAAGTTGTTCCAAAATGTGACCTTGTCCACAACTTTGGGTCTATGTCACTCAACCACTTTAAAATACTGCCATCTTTATCCACATTCTTGATCTTTTCAATCCGATCATTGAAATCATCCTTGTTACTTGCTCTAGCAGCACGCCACAACAAGTCCTTTAACTCTTTACCTTTGAACTTCTCCCTAAAATTAGAATACATGTGCCTCATGCAATATCTATGTTCAACATTTGGCATTAAATCATTAAAAGTCTCAACAAGTCCTTTTTGTCTGTCAGAAATGAAAACCCACCCCTTTTCCTCAACCCCACCAATGTCGTCAAGCAAAGTCTTCATAAACCACATCCATGACTGCTTTGTTTCTGCCTCAACAACAGCAACAGCAATTGGAAACATATTGTCATTGCCATCTCTTCCTACAGCACTCAACAACTGTCCCCCAAAAACACCTTTCAAAAAACAGCCATCTAGACCTATAATGGGCCTACAACCCTTCAAAAATCCTGACTTCAGTGCTTCAAAACAAACATACATCCTTTGAAATACAGGTGGATGATCAATTGACAGCCTCTCTTTACAAATAACCACACTTGTCCCTGGGTTTTTGCTCCTAAGTGTCTCCCCATAATCCCACAACCTTGAATACTGCATCCTATGGTCCCCCTCAATCATTTCCCTAGCTGTCCTTTTTGCTCTGTACAGCTGAAACCTACTTACTTCTGCATTAAAATCCTTCTTCACATTGGTTTTCATAGACTTAATCTTCCAATTAGGGTCATCTCTTAACCTCTCCAAATATTGCTCAGAAATGAACCTAGAGGTAACCAGATGGTTATCAAAGTCTCTGCCACAAGTATGTTTGTTGTTGAAACTCTTAATTTGAAATGTTCGTGCCCTGTTCATCGGAGAAGCATGTAATCTCCACTTACAACCACCATCATCTTTGTGCCAATACTTACAGCACACAGTTATCCTCTTGCTCTCATTTTTTTTATAAACGAAATCATAACCTCTCTTCACACTCCATTCCTTCAAAGCCTGCCTAAAAATTTGTGGATTTGCAAACCTCATTCCCAAAACCAGATTTGGTCCTTCATGACCACCAAACCCTGTTTCTTCATTGAACTCTGGATATTTAGGCCCCCGTTCATTTTCAGTTTCCTCACTTCCTGAACTCCTAAGTTCATCCTCATTATCTCCATCACTATACCACTGCCCTTCCCCTACATTTACATTGACTGTAGGGACATGCTCTTCAACACCTTCCTTAAAGATGTCATCATCTTGAGGCCCTCTTTCTATCCCTTCACTCAACTCAGGTAAATCAGCTTCAGCAGCCTCATGAGCCTCAGCTTCAACTTCAGCTTCAGCAGCCTCAGCTGAAGTTGCAGCAGCCTCAGCAGCTGCAGCCTCAATAGCCTCAGCTGCAGCCTGTTCAAATTGTCCATCAGTTGTTTCACCCATGTCATCATCACCTAAATGAACATCCCTTAAACCATCTTCTACATCATCACCCACCTGTACATCTTTTCCACTTCCACCTCCAGTGTCATCTGCCTGTGTAACATCCCCATCCCCAACTTCTATTTCCTCTTGGTCCCCATTATTATTTTCAATCAACAATCTGTCCCCAACTATGACATTCCCATCACTACCAACAACTTGTAAAGGATCTACCCTCTCCACATATAAAGGAACCATATCAGTGGACTTATAATATTCAAGCATTGACATCACACCATTATCATCAGTTATCAGCCTTAAACCTGACCTAAAATCAAGCCCAGGTACTTGGTAATACATCAAACTAGAACTTGGTAAGCCCAAGTCACCTATAATGCCCACCAGCTCCCAATAAGACATAAGGTCTACATCCATTGCATCTAAAACATCTACAACACCACCCTTCCACTCCATATTAGGAACCCCAGTGAAGTAACCTCCATGGTGAATTTTCAAACTAATTGTGTCAAACACAACCATTTCTGCAAGTTCAAATATAACATATTAATAATTATTTAAGCATAAAGTTGCTTTGTCACTATATTGTAATAAATGTTAATTAAAGTAAATTCCTAATTAACTTTTATGTTTATTTAACTCTTGTGTTTACTAACTGTAATTTACTAATAACTGCCTAATTACTGCTGTAATTAACCTTTACTAATTAATGCCTAATTTGTTACCACAGCTACTAATTACTGCCTATTTAAGCTGAAATGACTATTTGGGAAGTTATTGACTAATTAACATGTGAGATTATTGTCTAAGATTTGCAATTAAGGTGATATTAATGACTAAATTGTTACCACAGCTACTAATTCTTGCCTAATTAAACTAAAATGACTGTTTGGGAAGTTATTGTCTAATTAACATGTGAGATTATTGTCTAACCTTCAAAAATATTTTCAATTACAACCTAATTGATAATTAGTAAGTAATATTTTCTACTTAATTGAAGTTCTGCCCTAATTGTTCATCATTTGCCCTAATTTTGCCCTAAAGTTACTTCATAATTTTGCCATAATTTTACCCTTTCCTAATTTTGCCCTATTTATACCCTAATGTTACTATCTATATTATATTACATGAGATCGTGCATAATGGGCCCATTAATCAAACCCAGAAAATTGATCAAACCCGTTGGAATCAATCGGTAATCATTAAATAATAATCAAAACCGAAAGTCAACCATTAATCAAAGTTAAAACCCATTAGAAAATTGAGATCGTGCGTAGTGGTCCCAAGATTTACATTACTTTACATGCTGAGGGACCACATGACCACTGTCTTCGTGCATCAAATACCATAAAGGAAAAAAACCCTAACTTCGTGCAAACAGAGTGCATGCATGGCAAGAATGTGGCGAAAAATATAATCAACAATCCTAAAATCTATAGATCTAACTAAAACCCCAATTTTTGAAAGCCAAAACTTTCAGAATCGGGTAAACCAAAGACGTCGGGGTAGAGACATATAGATCGATGATGGGTATTTAGAAAGAACATACCTTTATGTAGAATCGCACCACAGAAGCTGAAGATTGCAACGATTTAGTCCAATACGTAGATCGCGACGATTTCCAAGTTCCTCTCTTCGTTCGTGACGATTTCCAAGTCCTCCTCTCTTCGTTCGTGACGATTTCCAAGTCTTCCTCTCTTCGTTCAGCAGATCGGCACGCGTAAGGGGTAGGAGATGAACAGACGCCAGAGAGGGAGATGGACAGACGCGTATGATTTTGAGAGAGAAAATGAAACGGGAGAAGGTAGAGAGAGATTGCAAGGGTTCTGGGTAAGCCTCTCGAAAAAAATGAAGGGTTATATGGGAAGGATAAAAAAGACCTTTCACACAAAACTGTTACGGTGAGTTAACTGAGTCCATTTTCTTAAACTGTGGGGGGTTTAGTGCTTAAGTTTGAAGTGGAGGGGGGCAAACCGCACAACGTGTAAAGTAGCGGGGGTCATTCCCTACTTTCCCCTTATATTTTTAGCGCAGAAAATAGTTTAGCTGGAGCTGTTTTTCATTATATATATATATATAATTACCGTACAATTTGTAAGGCAAGTGGGGACGGTGGAATGGTTCAAGAATCAAGGCCATATATGGATCTGAGTCCTTTGACAGCGTTGAAAAGTGGATATTTTATTGCCTTTGCGGTTCAATGAATCTTCTCATTTATGCATGCTCCCCGTCGGTTGATTTGAAGTGGGGTAGTGTCAACTTCTTCGGCTGTGCTCTACATTTGCCACGTGTTGAAAAGTATGTCAGTAAATAAAATCATGGATTTGGAGTGAAATACGAGTGCTGTTTCTTGAATTTTTTTCCCTAATTAATATTACATGTTTAAAATTAATTATTAATTTATTTCTTTTTAAAATTTATTTATCTGCGGATAACATTTTTAAAAATTGAATAGAAATAAATAAGAAATTACTGTTTGAAACAGCGATTTTCAAAAATGTGATATGCGGGTAAATAAATTTTAAAATAAAGTGTATTGATAATTAAGTTTTAAAACAGTATTAATTAGAAAAAAAACTCGTAGTTTCTTAGTCTAATCCTATTTATACGGGGGGAAAAGAGGGACACAATGTGCTGCCTATATACTCACTTGAGATATGACCCACATGGACTCATTTTCTTTTGGGGATGGCATCATATGGTTTGAACATTGTACAGGTCTGTTTGAAATAACTTATAATTTTAATTTTCAGTTTTTAAGAACTTAAAATTAATTTTATTTTATTTTTTATAAAAATAAATAGATATTTAATTAACCAGTTTTTATTTTGATTATTTTTCACCAATTATTTTTCTCCAACGGATTCCTAGAACTCCTCGAAGCACCATTATCGGTGGGTGGCACCACCACCACAATAATCAAATGTAATGGTGGTGGTGACGTATGGCAAATTGTGGATTGTGCAACGGTGCTGAGGTGGCGGCGTCGCTTTCCCATTAATTGTCCATGGCAATGAGGGTATCAATGGTGGGTTGATGTCTTATTCATTGTCAAAGGCGTGAGTTGGCGACGGGAGGCCAAATCCGTGGTGGCGATGACGGTAGAGTGGCGGTGCTGGGGCAGATCTGTGGGTGGTAGTGGTGAGGCAGACTCGTGGTTGTCGAAGGCGTGAATTGGCGACGGGGGACCAGATCCGTAGGTGGATGACGGTAGGGTGGCGGTGCTGGGGTAGATATGTGGGTGATAGTGGCGAGAGTGTGGCAATGGTGTGACAGACCCGTAGTTGTCGACAGCAATAGGGTGACCAGGGGCAGATTTGGTCAATGAAAGGAAGTGTTTGATGGTGGAACTTGTGTGCGAGGTTTTTTTTTACAAAATGATACTCGTTCTTTTGCTTCTAACAAAGTTTGAGGGTTGGATCTCAAAACAAAACAAAAAAAAATTAGAAACTCAAAACTCCAAAATGGAGTTTTCAAAAAAAGTTCTGTTTTAAAAACTGATTTTCAAAACTGAGAGAAAAAAAATGAAAACTATCTGTCAAACGAGTTTTTTTTTCTCTAGTTTATAAAATTGAAGAAAAAACTTAAAAAAAAAGTGTTGTCAAACGCTACCTACATCTAGTATCGTGGTTAGTGACGAATGGGTTTGTGTGAGGAGGGTGGTGATAGTGGAAGTTAATGGAGATTGGTGGTAGGCGACGAGGGAGGCGGGTAACGGGTGTGAGGTTGGCGGTTTTGGAAGGATAAAAAGGGGGAGATAAGCTGCTAGTGGTGGGAGGTTTATAAGTAATTCAAAATCTGTTAGTTATGTAAAGGTAATTAGGTCATTTTAACCAAAAAATTGACACCTTTACAGTGGCAGGTGGCAGTGTAGTTTTCCGAACAAGGAGAGCTAAATTCAAAACTCAGAAATATCGTGTGTAATTTTCCTTATAATTTTCTCTTAATTATGAGATTTAGCTACGTAATATTGTTAACTTCCTCTAGATGGGAAACTTTTGTAGTTTTTGGTTACGACATAAAATCATGAAAATCATTTAGCTACTCGTGTTCTTTAGAAAGGAAAAAAGATGATGAAGTGTCGTGATATATATATTATGATTAACAATCTTAATTGCACTCACTAAGCCAAGCTCGAGGACGGATTATAATGGTGGCAAGTGGAAGCCATGACCATCGAGAATTTATCTGACGTTAGGGTTCTCTTTCGAGTTATTGCTTACCTGTGGTGTGGCAAAACCTTGAGGCATCCTCTTCATTATCCTATATGTTATCTACATTAATACAGTTCTAAATGATACTTCAATCACTTGTAATTCAAAAAATTGTTAACATTCCGATGATATTTACTGCTAAATATCATGGGACTACTATAGTTAATTAAGGTGGCATGCCTTCCTTTTAAGTGGAATTAAATTTGCACCATGCTATGCTAATACACACTAATGTATTTGGATGAGCTAATTGAACTGAGGATTTCAGTGTGTTTTGATGAGGTAATTGAACTGAAAATTTCACTTTCATTGAGAATTTTGAAATATATTGTATAAAATTCTTTGTTTGAGTACTGATAAGATAGATTTACCAAATTCTAGAAGGAAATTGGAAAGGAATTTAGGTGTGCTAAAAACCTTTCTAAAAATAACTAGTCCAGACTAATTATTTGTGAAATTCTTTCCACAAAAAGAGTTTTCATTATTTTAGGTAACTTCTTCCATAAAAAAAGAAGAAGATGCTCTCACTCATTAACTTGTACATAGAAACCATCAAATTAGCTAGGTCCAAATTTTTAAATGTAAATCCACATATAAAATACTCAATCTACAAAATCGTTCAAACAAAAAAATTATAATTTCATAAATTTGTAAATTAATGAATTTTCAAATGAATGGATTTTGAAATACAAGGTAATTTGAAATTCCTCATCCAACACACTCTTATGCAGGATTTGCAAAAACAACACACCAAATTCCTTATTTGATTACGAGGAGATACTTTGAGGGGGATTTAAAAAGGAATTTGGCGTGTTGAAATCCATGTACAAATAACTAGTTCGTTATTTGGCAAATTCTTACCACAAATGTAGGGAGAAAGTGACTTTTTTTTCTTCCATAAATTTCGCAACCTTATTTCCTAAAAATGGAAACTCCCTCACTCTAGTTTTTATCCATATACTATCAAATATTGTTTGGGTTCAATTTTTTTTAGATATAAATTTACATATAAAATACTCGCTTCTTAAAAAACGCTCGAATATTAAATTTGTAATTTCATATATTTATAAATTAATGAATATTAAAATGAATGGTTTCGAAATGTAAGGTACTTTAGAATTTTCTATCCAAACACAATCTAATACAAAAGGTAAATGATGTATTTGTGAAGATCTTTTCCTTGATAGTGACAATAAAAGTGTGGTTCAACGCACAATGATTGATACAATTCGTTCGCCACTATTTTGGTGGCATACCTTAAATGAAGTTAAGGACGTCCATTAATTGTATACTTACTTGAAGAACTGAATAGATGTGTTTTCAACGTAACTTTTGCATTGGCATCTTTTACTTAAGATAAAGATCAAATTGTTTCGGCCACAGTGACCTAAATCTCTGTAGCATTGCATGACCAAATATGTATAGTATGAGATATTACTAGAAGATTGTATTGACCTTGTGATAGTTGTATTGACACTTTTCTTTTCTGTACTAATGTCACTTCGTGTTTAGTTAATATCGACACGATACAATCACATGTAGCTGCGCAAGCAAAAGGCTTGACCTTCACGTCGCTACATTGATAATGGCTTCATGAAGTATGACGTGCATATTGTTCCAACCATATAAACATCTTGCACCAAACCACACTTACATTATTGCCACGATGAAAAAGAACGTCTCGCAAACACATCTTTTACCGACCTATTAGTGTGCATTAGTATAAACCCCTTTTTGTCCATTCTAACGAGGGAGGCGTTTATTGCACAATCTTCCATGCTTATTTTCGATTTCACCTTTCATTGACATTGTTCTCCTTTGTTAACCCAGGAGACTTGTGCGTTGTTAGAAGATCTATCATTGTTCGATCTCCTCCTTTGCTACTACTATCTTGATAGTCAAGGAGACCAAGGTTAACTTCGACGAAGATTTTCTATTCAGTGACAACTTTTACTATTATATTATAACTATTGAGATAATTGCTTGATGTTTTATCTCCTTAAACTTTTGACGTCGTCTATCTTTGTATATTACCGTCTCGACAAGGTCAAATTATTTGTTCATCAACACAACACCACATTCGACAACAACTGATGCAAATCTTAGTCGGTTTTGACAATCTGATTGCTGCTCAAGCCATGGATTGACAGATACCAAAAATCAAGATCACTACCGGAACATTTGTGTAGCTCAGGACCTGCCTGAGAGCTAACTAAAGTCTTGGTATACTCTTCCTTTGTTGTTTGCTTTGGTTCTGATGCATTACCAAAGATGACTTATTGCCCTTCAACTGGTTTTTAAGGACATACCCTTTACGCAAAAAAGTTAAAAAAAAAAATGTAAACTACACGAGATAGTGGATAGTGACCTTCAACAATTAGAACAATAAATTAAAAGACGAAAATTTTCCTCCTTCCAATCACCCTCTTCCGTTGTTCATTGACGTGGTCCTCTCGTTTGGACTTTGAATTGTCTTCCACACCACTTGTCAAACCACTTCATAATCTTTAATTAATTTCGGTGCTTAATACAAGACAGAAATTTTTGTCACGGATCCTATCAACAATTCAAACCAAAATACATTTGAAAAACAAATCTTTCTCGGATACAGACAAGGGAAGATTCGTAGGAAAAAGCAAACAGATAAGGCGGTAGGCGACGGAGTTACGCATAATATTTAGTGGCCAATTATTACAGAAGAGCCCACCTTGTTGGTTCAGCCTGATAAGTGCGGCAAGTGGGGATAAGAATACGTTAACACCACCAATTCCCGGCGGCTGGCAAGCGCACGTCCAAATCTCCCAAAGCGAACAAAAATATCAATGCCTCCATTATATGCTCTCGATTTTAACACGCTTATCGCTTTCTTATGCTTCCACTTTCGCTCTTATCTCAACACGTTTAAAATATTTTATCCGTTTTAAGAAAATTGATCATATATCGTTGTTAGCTATCTTAAAAAAAATTGATCACTTACTTTTTAAGTTAAGAAATGTTCTATCGGTATTTTTTCATGTTCACCCTTCTTATAATTTTTTTATTCAATTTCTCAATTTACAATTAATCATTCACCAACTTATTTTTTCTCTAGAACCCGCCTCACTTCCATTCAGCCATCCATCTCTCTTTCTCTATCTTGGAATAAATGAGAAATTAATAAAATATAACATATGTCCTAAATAAACGTGCAAGTCAAACACGATACGAAGGCGACCCGTAGCAATCACACTCCATTAGCAACTGAAAAAAAGAAAGGAGTGTTCTATGGTGAGTACACTGGCGTACTCATTAAAATATTTTACTACTTTTTTTTTTTTTGGCTTACCAGTACCTTGTCCTCCTTCGATTATTTCTTTCTCCTTTTACCTAATGCATTATTTTTCTTTTTCGTTCTTTTAGCAATTAGGGTGACTTTTTTTCCTTCGAAATGATGTAAGTTGTAAAACCAAATTGGACCCATACATTTTTTCTGAATCCCCAAATACATTTCTATATTAAAAAGAAAAAAAAAGCTATTTGGCATTATCTAGGAAGGAAGCTGGTAGTAGAAGTGTCAAAAGGGCCCGGCGGCCAGGCCCGTTTCTGGCTCGGCCCTGTCGATGAACAGTGACTGCCCTAAACAAATGGGCTTGGATCAGGCCAAGAAATTTCAGAAAAAAGCCCGGGCCAAGTCAGGCCCGAAAAAAAACCCGGGTTTGGGCCTGTTTTAGGCCCGGTTCTGGCAGGCTCCACGATTTTTAAATTTTAATTTTCCCCCCAACAGTTATATTCCTCATTATTTTTCTAAATTTCACTTTAGGGAAAAACTATTTGTCAAAATCTATACTTATTACTTAAGATCGTCTGGAAAATTAATAACTATACTCCGAATTTAAATTCTTGTAAATTCCAACTAGTGGTACATTATAATAACAAAAATTCAATTCTAGTGAAAAAAGTAAAGCTTAATAGAATAAATTTCAAATAAATTGATTGAGATTTCAAAATATATGCTAAAACTTTATACAAAATGAAACTAATGGTATAAATTTGAAATAAATTGATTAAAATTGAAACTTTAAAAAAATGTCACTTATAAATTATAATATTAGTAGGCCAAAAAAGGCTTGTCAATATTACACCAAATTAACATGTATCAATTTCAACCATTTAATTTGATATATTTTTATTGGCCATCGACGCAAATAAATAACAAGGAGTTGGGAACCAAAAAATGGGCCTGGGCCCAAGCCTAAATATTGGGCCTAGGGCCTGGGTTTGGACTGTGCCCATATATACAGATTTCAGGCCCGGGCCCGTTTTCCATACACTAGGCCAGACCCGGTTTTTCGCTGGAGGCCCGTTGAGCTTGGGCTGAACCGGCCCAAGCCCCGCCCATTGACACCTCTAGCTGGTAGGAGAAAAAGTAAGATGACAAGGTTCTTTTCCTTAAATAAAAAATCTCCTGGGAACATACGAAACTTTCTTCAAAATCTCCCTCTCCTTCGCAACATTACACATTCAAAGGTGACCAAACGGACGGTTATACTGTATGCCCTGCAGGAAATTATCAGATCAAAACCTAATAACTACAACAAAGAAGGAGCCACCCTTTGCTCTTGGTGGGGAATTTTCACCTTGACCCGTAGAAATTTGCTCGTAAAAATTGCAATTTTGTCTCAACAAAATGGGTTCAAAAAGTTGTTTGCCCATCGTAGGTTCTTGAAAAGTTTGCATTAGCATTCAAGTTTGGCCACCTTACCGACATTCCCTTGGTCTATATATACGTGTCTCATTAGGATGTTCTATCTTCCCCAAGAGAGGTAAAACTGAGGTAACTAGGAATAGTGGGGTGGTGGCAAAAAGACATTTGGAAGAGTTGAAAAAGGAGGGGAATGGATTTGGTGGATCCTCTGCCTGCTGGTTGCTCACCAAACAGATACGAAAGCGACCCCCTCTCGGACTAAACATCGCAACTTCCTTCCAGCCGCCTCGCACTGTGCACCCGCAAGACTTTACGAGCTCCTTTAACTGGTGTAGGAGCTCGTCAAGGTCAAGTGTCATGAACACCTGGATTGCTGGATCTATAAGCAACCAATAATGCACATGCAAATCCAATTTAATATTCTACACACACACACACACACACACACACACATATATATATATATATATATATATATATATCAGTCTTATCCACTACTCCCAAGACACTTGGCAGCAAATTCATTTTCAGGCCACGACAATTTTTTATTTAATTCTAATAATTATAATTATATAATTATAAATCTCTTCCCCAGGCAAAGTGGCAAGTGTACACACAAGGTAAAGGGACAGAATTGCCTGGATGTAGAAGTTAGAACTGAAAGGAATAGCAGGAGAGATGAAATTGCTACTCGAGGATTTTTTATCTCTTTCTTTTTGATGGATAAATGCTTTGAAGTTATAGCAACAAGAATCTAGAGATATACAAAGTACGTTAAGAAGCAAACCTAGCAGCTTATAAGTACCAAAATACGATAATAACACTACAGAACCCTGACAAAATCCATTAGGATCCCTGCTATAACCATGGGTTACAGTAGCCTGTCCCCATTGTTGTGAGAGGGGAAGAGAGAAAAAGGGAAGAGAGAGAAGGGGATGCAAACCATGGTTACCCCCTCTCTCTTCCTCTCACAACAATGGGGACAGCACCCCTACTATAATCATGAGTTACAACAGGGATCCTGATCCCAAAAACCTAGCCTACGGAGCGAAACGTGGCGGCCTACGTCAAAGGATGTAAAAAGGCCGATAGAGAAGGAATAGTCTAATCCATAAGTATGCGACTCTTTCTTGCAAAGGAGGTTAGCCTTCGGGACCTGGTTAGGGTATAGCAGCGAGCTTGACCAACCGAACAGTACTGAGCATGCAAACCTATGAAACAAGTCAAAAAGGCAAGTGTTCTCGATATGTGCAAATCAACAACCTTTAATTAACCATAGCTTGAGATAATTAAGGTGAGAGCGAGAGAATTCTCCGTAAACATGTAATGATTCATTGCACGCAAAAAGGTTTTAATTCATTTGAGCTATGCTTTCTCTTTTGACTTTCTTTTGATGCCAAAGGGCATATTTCGATCAAAACAAAAGATTATGGCTTTCTGATGAAAACCACCTTTCATCACTAGCTAATAGGGGAAAGGGGGATTGGGGGGAGGTTGGTTTATGGCCCTCTTTAGTCATTAAGATGATTAATAGTATAATATATGACGACAATTGCACATGTTTTATACAGTTTAAAAGTCCCAAGCCAAGCCAAGCCAAGCCAAGAATGAAGGTCATTGTTTACCAGAAAACAAAGCAAAAGTCACTGATACATATCATCCTCAATTGGAGCTGCATGGTGATGGTCGTCATTTATGGGTGGTAAGTGAGCCCCACAACGGAGTGCCTTTCTACATTTACAGCCATCCACCTGCTAAGAATGAGCACTTTGATGACACCATTTGAACTGTAAACAGGGATCAGTGAGGTATTATATGCTTCTGAATTTGTCTAAATACTGCTAGAAAACAGAATAAACTGTTGGGATTGGGAGGGACGTGTCGGATAAGAGCAAGTTCGGTCGGCGTGGATATGTGGCCCGTCGCCATCACTTGCTGGGGTCATAATTCCCTTTGACCAATCTAAACTTCGCAAGGTCATGGTCTTTTAGAAATGCAGTACGAGCGGCTGCATCCCTTCTAGTTTCTGAACACACGCATCTTTAAGCCTCTATCCTGGGTGGGTGTTTGGAGGGCGGGTGTGGGGGCGCCGCCGGGGGCGGTGGCCGGTGGGGTTGGGGTTAAGGAGAAATTAATTTGGATGACATTGGAGCCTTGATTTTGAATAGTAAAGCTGCAAAGAAGAAATACAAAAACAGTAATCCAAATGGTGATCTATGGACAATATCTTTCTTACCTACGATTTAATTCATGTACAAATCACATGTTGTTGTATGCGACTGATTTTTTACGAGCCCAAATATAGTTATTTCACTAACGCCCTGATAAATAAACTTTTGAAGGGGAAGACAAAAATATATATATAAAAAAGTGATTCGTACTACATACCCGCACTAATGTGAAAGACGTGTAGCGCTCGACTTCATACATGACAGTTTAAGGTATTGCTGGCTCTCAACACTAGGAGCTACTTATTTCAAGCATGCTTACTCGCTCTTGTTCTCGCGCTCAAAATGATAGCCAAATTCTACTACCTTTGAGGCATAGTTGCCGATCTTTTGTACTCCATACATCGTTTCAAACAGAAAGAATCCTAGTAGCTGACACGTCACATTTTGACCTCAATACTGTTATACTGACATACACCCCTGCTCAGTTGCTCTATCCCTGCAACAGGTTTTACTTTACTTGATTGAGAATTGAGGTTACCAATACTTAGCTAAAGTTTCTTAATATAAACTTCCACCACATGGGCTGGAAACTAGCTTGGGCAACCTCTGAACAATTCGTATCAGCCCGTAAGATTATATGGCATCGTCACTCACTTTTAGCCCATCACAGTATGGGCCGATCACGACCTAAGCAATTCACAGGTCCATTTTGCCTGCGGAAAGCGCAAGCGTCCCTATTTATTTGCTGAATCGACAGATTGATTTTCATACGACTCACTCCGCTTCATCGATTTCTTTTTTGGTATATTTTTGGACTGTGTAGTGTCGAATAAAAGAGGCGACGTCCCAACTAATAAACTATTGGCATCCCCGTTATAGAGCCCATTAGCCTACACCCTATGCTAAGCGATCGTTTGACCCAACGTTTAGATACATGCATAGGCTACTTGGACCAACTAATCTTTAGCCTATTTCACAAAATCCTAAAGCCAGGTGCCTTTTGGATTTTTTTTTTAAGTTATGTTTTTTAATTATTTTTAGAATCTGTCCGTGAAAACACCAAAATTAAACGTGACTTATTAACTCTTTACAATGATTGCGATAAAAGGCAGTAGACAAACATCCTACACGTGTTTTGCATATTTCATATTGTTATACGAGTAGATGCTAGTCCACTCATTTTGGCATATAACTGCAATGAAAAACAGTAGTCAAACACCCTAAAGGTGGTTTTTGATTTCTTATAATATTATATCTAATTACATGTCACTTTCTTGCAACTAAATAAATGTTTGTCTTTTTTTATCGAAATGGTATTATTTTTAATTTTCAAAAACCAAAAACATTAAAATGGAAAAAAATGGACCTAGGAGGGACTAATAAACTTTAAAGAAAATCCAACACTAAAACCTCTTTCTCGGTTGGTCACGGAATTTGGAATGGGTTGGGGCAATATTAACATGGGCGACCACATCCGGGTGATTGTTAGTTGTTACTTGATTGAGCCCGTTGGACTACGCTTCTAGTGAGATGGTTTGTATCCTAAAGACAGACCCAAACCCAGCCCAGAAAGAGACTTTCTAGGATTCCGAATAGCAAAAGTTTTGGAGTTATAAGAAGATACTTAGAAAATAATACTTTTAACAATAATTCAAATCATCACTTTTTAACGTTGTACTATAACTTTCAAAATGTTCATAACCTTTGCCGATCGATTTGCAGTTTAATTTTTTGCAATTTTTATAAAATAATTTTTTTTGTCAAACTCAAAAGAAAAAATTTTGATTTCTATCTCGATTATTAAAAAAATAACTGCACTTCTCTTACATTGACAATAAATAGCTAAAAAGATATTTTTAATGACTTTTATTTTAAAAAGTTTAAAAAATATCGCTAATAATTATAACCAAAAGTGTTAGCAAAACTATCACTAACTATATTTAACAATCATTAATTAAGACTATATACAAGCAGTTATAACTATTTCCCTTACAGCAAGGATCGTACCAAAAAAAATTCCAACCCAAAATTACGTTAATAACGAGACTTTTCTTTTCCGATAGAGTATTATGTGAAGGAAAAAATTTCGTCACAACTCAGTTTGTAGTAAGATAATTACAACTCATGATATGATAACAGTTAACGATTGTTAAATATTTCTAAATGATAGGATTCTAAGAATCTTCCTCCATTAAGATAATTAATAGTCGTTAAATATTTTTTGTGACTTCTCTGTTTAAAATTTTAGCGATAATTATTAACAGTATTTTATTAGAATCACTAAATAAAAGTCACTAAAAATATTTAACGATCATTGATTATCTTTATATAAAAGTAGGAGAAAAATTTCTTTAACACGATTAGAGGCCAATTTTTTTTCAAAATTATTACAGTATATTCTTACCAACGAACTATCTCACTGTTCTATTACCAATCCTTCTTTTCTATACTTAAAATAAAACTAAATACTTTTTAAAGTAGAAAGCTAATAGTCTGTTTGTGAGTTTTGAGATGAGAGAAAAGAAAAGAAGGAAAGAAAATAGAAGAGAAGAGAAAGGAAAAAAGGAAAGCAATTATTCTTCTTCTTGTTTGTGAGTTTAAGAGAGAAAATGAAGTATTCTTCTTTTTTCTTATTTTTAATTTCAGTAGAAAAGAAAAGACATCCAATTACGTATATACCCTTATACATCATTTTGATAATTTCAACAAACACTATATTCTTAAAAAAGAACATGATTTTGAAGGAAAAACAAATTAGTCATCAATAACATTATACAAAATACATATCATACTAATACAATAAATCTTACATCACGAGTTAACGTTATAATAAAAAATAAAAAATAGTGATGAACTGGCTATAAGCATCTCAACATCCAAATCTAATTAATGTCACATCAAAAATAAAATAATCAGTTATGAGTGAACTCTAATATATAAAATAATTATTTATTCGTAAATAAAATATTAAATTCCTGTAAGAAATCATAAACATAAAAACGAATAAAAATTTAATTTTCATTATGTCAAGAGTAATATAAATATTAGTAAAGTTTGTTCTCTTCATGTTTCTTCTCAATTGAGAGGAAAGATTTAAAATTAAAAGAAACTCATATTTTTCTCCTCTTTCTCTTCTTTTATCTTTTATCTGTTTAGATAGAAAAACGAGAAAAGAGAAGAAAAGAATCACTTTCATTTCCTTCCCGTCTTTAAAAAAAAACTCGAAACAAGCTATAATTGAGAGGAAAAGGAATACTTTTAAAAGAACACATTTGTGAAACCCTAGTGGTGGAGAGACAGAGTAGCAGTGTCACAGCGTTAGCCGCACGAGATAACACCGCAACTTCCCTAATCTTTTACAAGGTAAGCATCTCTTCTCTCTATCCGTGCCCTAATCTTTCATCGGTCTGTTTTGCTGGTCATAATTTGGTTCAATTTATTCGCGTCTACTGATTTAGGGTTATTGAATAGTCTAGGTTTAGCGTCATCATGGCTGACGAAGAAAATCAGAACGAAATGAAGGAAGAGGTGAAGGAAGATGCCGCAGATGTAAGTTTTTTTTCCCGCATTTTCGATGTGTCCATTTCATAATTTGCGAGTTCCTAGAAATCAATTTGAACATCGAATTGTATTCAGATAAGTTGTGTTTTGAGGAATATTAGTTGCTCATCAAAGCAATGAGTATAATTAATATTTACATGCTCGAATTATGTTATATTTAAAAGGTGATGAAAGTTCATGTGAGGTAGTACTTGCCTCTGTAATTTAATCGGCTGTCACATCTGTGGATTGAAACAGCGAATTGCCTGCCCTGCGCCGCATTTTCTGAAACCAAATTTTACAGTCAGATTTAGCTTTGTGAACAGAGTGATTTTTAGTTGTATGTATTTTTAAGGTCGTAGGCTGATTGTTATTGTCTGTGGAACACGTATTAGTTGCAGAAGTATTTTAGATCCGATGTACCATTGCGTTTCAACTATTTTGACATGTTTGCAACCATAAATTGTTGGTTTCTTGACTGAGTTTATGCACGGTTTTACGTTGTTAATTGAATTGATAAACCAAGCTGAACTTGTAGTGGTCCTATATAGTGTTTAAGCAGCCCTATTGTATAAGGTTATTTTAGAACTTCTGTTGTCACCTATTCTATCGTGTATTGCGAACATATGTAGAGAGCAGATGAAAACTTTGAAGATAATTTGGAGTTTTAAAAGGTTTAAACTGGTGAAAGAACTTGGTAGCAGAGCAGTAGACTAATTATTTACATTTGCTTTTCAATTTTTGTTTCATTGCAGATTGCCCCATTTGATCCTTCCAAGAAGAAGAAAAAGAAGAAGGTTGTGATTCAAGATCCTGCAGAAGATTCTGTTGAAAAATTGACTGAAAAAACCGAAACTCTAACGGGTATATGACAGCTTCACCTTTTATGTAGCTTTGGCTTTGTTGAGGCACTTTCAGTATATAATGTAATTAAATGTATCACTTGGCGTGCAGTTTCTGATGGTCTTGAGGCTACCTTTTCTGGTTTGAAAAAGAAGAAGAAGAAACCGGTCAGTAGCTGTTCTACCTTAACTTAGTTGGTGTAACTTGTATTCCATGAAATTATTGTTGATTTAAGGTGTTCTGCCAAATACATGGTAGGAAATATGGAGTTTAAGAAGTAGAATCCACATGAAGGAAGATCAAACTGGGGGTTTCTTGAAATCACAAGGCTACACCAAGAGAAGAGAAGCTGAGGGATAGATGACCTTGCATATTTAAATCCTAATCTAATAAGTAAAAACAGGAGCAGAATACATTAATTTGCAATCTAAAGGCTTATCTTTATTTTTTCGTGCTGACAACCCAAAACTAAGCGAAGCATAACCAATATGAAGCCCTTAATTCATCCTTAAAATGCCCAGAATTCCAGAAATACTCAGAAGTCAGAACAAAAGAAACACATCAGATGCAGTACAGATTATAAAGAGAGAAACTACTCGGAATAGTTTATGGGGTTGGCAGCATCAACAACTTGAGGTGCATCTGTAGTTATAACTAGAACTGTGCATAGCATGAATATTCTATCGTTGTATAGAATTTGTTAGCTGCAATCAGTACATTATTAACAATCCAGTTGGGATATATTTCAGGTGCAGACGGATCTCTTGGAGGATGAGAAGGAAATTGCCGGTGATGATTTGGACGGTAAGAAGCTCTGTGATTAAAGCATGTAATTAGTCAAATGGCTGAATAGATAAGGTATCAACTTTTTGGTAACATCTTGGCATTTGTGATAAACATGAATCTTATGTAGATAACTTTGGAGAAGATGAAGAAGGAGAAGGAATTGTCTTGCAACAACAACGGCTTCCATGGGAAGGGACTGATCGGGATTATGAGTATGAGGAGGTATGCAATTCATTATGTCTCACTAGATTACTCGTTGCAGATCACACACATAAAACCAACATGCATTTGGCCTAGAAATAATTTTACCATTTTAAAGTAATTCTGTAGTATATCCCACTTACTCAAACTGGGATCATGTGTATCAGTGTATGGTTTCTAATTTATATCTCTAAGGCTGTGAATCCTATAAGGGCATGGGGTTTATGTCTCTGAGGCATCAAGCATTTCAATGGCAGTTAGCAACATTGCTGCTTTGCGTTAGTAATATGTACAGGTTTTAGCTTGGATATTTTGAGTCTAATGCCAAGTCTACGCTTCAAATGCTTGCTTGAGCTGTGAGACTCGGTAAGTGGAGTGTCTACAAAGGTATTGCTTTTTATTTGTGATTACGGCACATCAGGATGGGCCACATGGGGCCTGCCTTTGCCAGGTTTGCATGTAAGTTAACATTTAGGGCATTGTCGTGCCATACACTGTGAGTTCAAAAGCTAAGAAATTTGTGAGAGTTTGAAAAATTCGCCTCATGCCTTGCACTGTACTATTTTGTATACTAGAAATTTTAAGTTACATCCTGTATACTTGGTGTAATCTATTTGTGAAACGCCAATACGTAATTTAGAGGCTTAGAGCCAAATGAGTAGGGTAGACCCATGGGGAGTGGTTTTTCGTTTGCAGGACTGGATTAACATGTGTATGACAAGGTATGCCATGTTGAGGTTCATATGTGTGCAACAATTTGAAAGTACAGCGTGGCTTTGTTGCTTATTGGATATTTATGTCTTCTTACACGTCGATCTTATGCATGATTATCTGCGAAGCAAATATTTTGTTGTTCAAATGTTTTACTGTTGCCTTTCTTGCTTGATCCTTGGAGTCCTTTGTATTTTGTCAGTGCTTATTGAGCCGGGAAATATTAGTCTTTTGTTGTTCTTTGTGTCCGACTTTTTTTATGTTGAGATTATCTTTCTATCAAGTTTGATATGTTCCTTAATAAAACCTTTGCAGCTTCTTGGTAGAGTATTCAATATTCTCCGTGAAAATAATCCTGAGCTTGCTGGAGATAGACGTAGGACGGTGATGAGGCCTCCGCAAGTTCTTCGTGAAGGGACAAAGAAAACTGTTTTTGTGAATTTTATGGACCTCTGCAAGACGTAAGTTCAATATCTATTTGTTACGTTCGTATTGTGGATGAATTTGTTAGTGCTTAAAATTGGTTGTCATCACATGACGTCATATATATATATATATGTATGGAATTTAGCATTATTAATAACTGTGGGGATGGCAATGGGGCAGGTCGAATGCGGATTTTATGAAATCGGTACCCGTCCCAGACTATAAACAACTCTGCCCCGCCCTGTCATCGGGTCAATGGATGGAAATACCATCCCTGACCCTATGAACTTTTAGTAAACCCGATCCCCCCCCCCCCCCCGCGGGACCCGAGCTGTTTTCAGAAATAATTTGTAGAACTGTTCTACAAAAAAGAAAAGAGTACAAATAATGGATTTAGTTCACAGAATAACTGATGTTTCTATGCTTCTGGTGAGATGTAGTTCTTTCTTGTCCTATGTAATTTAGGTGATAATCAACCTGCCTAATCATCTTTAATCTCCTTACAATCAGCTACACTTGGGAGAGTTAGGCAATCCAAATAATGGATCTTCAGGTTCTCCTGATGGACCGGAAATGTTTGGTTTGGGCAAATAATGACACTAATTTCCCTGTTCTTATGACCATCCTTGAAATATCTCCGCTAGTGGAGGAATTCAAACAAATATCACAATTTGTACACATAAAGAGCTTTTATAGATGTAAAAACACAATGCTTTTTAGTCAATCTCCATCCCCATCAAGGTAATACTCCATTTGTGAGGATGTTTTTCAGATGTTCAAACACAGTACAAGAATTTCAGTGGGCGTGTTTTGTTTCTTGCAAGTCCATCACTTGCCATCTTTACAATCAGCTCATCTCCATTCCCCTCAAACAACTCCTTCATATCTCCGTGTCTTTCCTCTTGACTTGCATCCCCTTCAAACAACTCACTGAACTCGTCGAAATCAATCAACCCATCGCCGCTATGTTGGGATGATGACAAAGAATGGATGGAGATCTGACCTGTAATGGCCGAGAATCGTGGCTTGAACCGGCTGCTGCCTGTTGACAGTTGTGGTGGACGGTGGGCAGCGCAATGGACAGTGAGGGTTGGATGATGCGAAGGACAGTGGATGGTGGTGAGGTAGTACTTGGAGGGGATGAAGGTGGACGGAAAGGGAGCGGTGAAGAGTTGAAAGGGTGGGCCGGCACAGAGGCGGAAGAAGAGGTAAGAGAGAGAAGAAGAGAAAGAGGAGTGGGTGGGGTTTTCCTTGTGAGTACTTAAATCAAGAAATGGACGGTTATGATTGAACAATAGAATTAGATTTATAGTTAGGATGTATAATCGTATGTGAGGCTGGTCGGGTGACCGGGGTGGTTTAGACTAAGCACCAACAATCGTACCTGCTGCGGGTTAAAATTTTAAATACCATACCCACCCCATATCCGGGTCAAAGTCAATGAAATCCGCTCATATCGGATCGGGCAGGGTGGATATGCGGCGGGTGCTGATCAAATTGCCACCCCTAAGTATGTGATTTTTTCTTACAATATTGTCTCTCTCACTTGTTTTTAATTTGTAATACTATTTGATTGAGCAACAGTGGAATTGATGTTCATTCTCTTGTGAGTTTCAGTACCTGTGCACGTGTATGTGGTATTATGGTTCTGTTAGCAATTGATAAAGTACGGTACAGAATCAAGCAAGATTTCTGTGAGAATATTAATAGTTCGACGTTAGCCGTTTTATGTGTTAAGGCACTTAATATACATGGTTGAAACCAAGCTTAAGCTAGTAGGTTGTAGGCCCATTCACACATATAAGTCCTTTTAACTTATTACTTTAACTGGTGTGGGACCTCCAAGATTCTACCCACATGCGACTCTACAAAACACACTCCAATCAGCATGCATCATCTCCCTAACGAGACCTTTGCCGCCTAGTATCTTTTCATACCATAGCTCTGATGCCATTTGTTTGTAGACAAATGGTGTGCTATGAGCTTGGACTATGCTGACAGTGTTATTGGAATTTCTTTATGTAGTGTGCATTTTGATCAACACGGAACTGGAATTTTTCTTAATCTTGAACTTTGAGGACTTTTGCCCCCGCTGTTTTTAGTGTAATATGCTACATAGCTGAAGAATAAGATCACAATTATTTGTTGATTATCACTTTTCTACTATTATTGTACATGCCCCAGGATGCATAGGCAATTGGAGCATGTCATGACCTTTTTGCTGGCAGAATTGGGGACAAGTGGATCGCTTGATGGCCAACAAAGGTTGGTAGTGAAGGGACGATTTGCACCAAAAAATTTTGAAGGGATTCTGCGACGATATGTCAGTAAGTACCTTTTTTCTCAATAGTTTGACGACTTTAAGACAATTTGATTTACTTTTGAATCACCCAAAAGAAAAAATGGTGGTTCGCAATGAGTGCGTTAATGCCTTTTTGCCTTCTTGAGTCTGAAAGTTATCACTCCATAGCTTTTATACTTACATTTTGGTATATGTGGAGAGAAAGGTACTGAATGCACTTGTAGTATAACTGTTATTTAAGGTTTTAATCTCATTAAGTGCTTCATACTATCTTTTGTTCTTTCTGGGTTTTGCTACTATTAATTAAGCACACCTTGATCTATATGTTGTTGTGATTGTTGGTTTTCAGACGAGTACGTCATTTGCAATGGTTGCAAAAGTCCAGATACGATTCTCTCAAAGGAAAATCGCCTCTTCTTTCTCAGATGTGAAAAGGTAATTGAAATTATGCACTACAAATGCTGTGTTCTTTTTCTTTCTACTTTTGAGAAGCTTTGGGTGCCAACTGATTTTTTCTGATGTATTGAATATTTGCTAAATTGTCTTTTTTTCAACCTGACCGAATCTGAACTGTTCTGAGGCTCATACCCCGATTTACCAAAATACCTACATTGTGCTTGCTGAGGCATGCATAAGAGTTAGGAGTTGAAGTGTAGCATTGATGGTTGTCAAGGTGTAAAACTGGGTAGATGAAATGGTCTAGTCAGTCTAGTCAGTTGGGAACATACATTTTGCTCCCTTGCTTGCGCATACACCCACATATCTACCCACATATCTAGGAAGTTTTGATTGCTTTCTGCTAATTTTTCCAACGCATATGATGCCTGAAGATCTGCCCATATTGTCTGATTTTTAAGCTAAGTGAAAAGTGCAGCACTTGGTATGCCGAAATTGACCATATAGTCGTATACCCTAGAAAGTGTGGGGTGTGTGTGTGTGGATCCTTTGCGGTATATCGTACTTCTGGTTTTGATGACTGTTTGTGCAGTCATTTGGTAGTAATTAATGGTAGTGATGATGTAATCTGTGCTCAAATCCTTGTACTGACCTTTTTGCGCTACAACTGCTGTAGTTCACTGCTGTATTCGGTTGTCACTTAGCTTCTCCTTTTGTTGATCATGATACTTTTTTGCTTGTAGTGTGGTTCTGGGCGATCTGTTGCTCCAATCAAGGCTGGTTTCGTAGCTCGTGTTGGCCGTAGGAAGGCTGGAACATAGTTTGTCTTGTATTGCAGCTTTCATAGCTTGAGGTTCTTCTGTACTGTTGTCCAGAGAGTTCTTTGTTTCAAGATGGCGATCTGCGTTTGCTTTCATTCCAAGTTTAGCATCTCCTATTGGCAAGTTAAATAGTACGCAAAAGGGTGGACGTTTGCTGAATAAACCTTTTGTATGTTGCTTGATTTGCGTTTGGCTTTTATCTCCGCGTCAGTCCAATTTCTGCCAAGTTCTGTATATTTCTCTATTCCGAAGTTATTTCTTTGGTTTTTTGTTATCCGGCTGTTACTGAAATCAGATGTCTTCATTAGATATTGGCCTCGCCTCTGGGTATGCCATCTACCCTATGATGATGCATCACGTGTACACCTCAACTATATCACGTGGGGTTTATAAGCAACCAGTACATTACATGACACAACAGTTGTCTAATTTGTTCTCAATGTAGTTGCAGTATTGTAAGACAGACAGAGTGGCCACATTTGACTTGTAAATGACCACTGGATTTTAGATCCTGGCTTGCGTATGCGAAGTAATTATACCCGGTTTACTAGTTTAATTCCCATACTTAGCGACATTGTAAAGCAGACTTGGCGACTTCTCCTTTTACATACACGGAGCCACGAGCTGTACCTGCCAGATCTAATCTACGTGCGAGAAGGTGCAGATTATTTGTCCACGAGCAACCAGAATCTTGAGAGCTCGTGACAACTAAGAGGCTGAGAGGCCTGCATCTGTCTTAAAGATATCAACGCCGGAAGTCTTGGTTGCTTGCACATGGGGAAGAGAATTATTTGACCCGCGTCCAAAAAATAATTAGTTATCAACAAAACCACCTGCCTGTTGCTTGGTCAACCAGTTCTCCTGTCTGTTGGGTATCACCCTGACCCAAGCTTTTCAATGACGCGTTGCTTCTCTTTAGTTAGAAATTCTATATCCATGTGTAGGCAAAAATTAGTACCCATTAGACCAAGCATGGTGTTGTTACGACGCTAAAGGTTGTTGCAATGGACTGTCACAAAAGTAATCGTAATTTCTTGTATGGATGCATGATAGTTGTTGAAAATTGTTAAACATATTTTTACTTTTGTCTGTTTTTATCAGTATCCGCTTCAGTCTTACCTTACATTACAGGAGTTGATCGGCCTCTAACCAGTCCGATTCTCACTATTTTCTTCTCTAGGACTACGGGACGAGGCTAAAAGCTCGGTCATCCCAACTACCGCTCTCTGTTTGTCTCTCTCTTTGTTAAAGCGACAATTTCATTAATTTCGGAACCAAAATACAACTAATTGGCTCTTTTTTTTATTGCAATTGTGAATGGTTCAATGTGTATCCAAATTATTTTAGATAAATCTCTGGCAACGTTTTCTATAAACATGATTATACTCTTGTATGGGTGACGTCAACCTCCGTAGAGTGTCCATAGTAATTGCTCAGAAGCTTCTTAGGCCCTTCCAACAGATGAAGGGTCAATCGCCTAAATGTCCTTTTTTTTCTTGGGTGTTGTGTTTTCTTTGATTGTTGGGTAGGTTCCGTCAGCAGTCGACTGTTACAATTTTCTTTGGCTAAAAGCTGAAAATAGAAATGTAAGAAACGTGTTCCGCTGGCACTTAGATGTGCTAGTAACAGTTACTATTAGGTAGGTAAGGCTTTATTTGAAAGATTTCTCTAACATAACATTAACATATAATGCTCCATCCCCCATCCAGCTGTGGGGAAGCATTTAAAAGGCCACACATTCATGAATTACATCAGACATACCATCAGGTAGTCTGGGCCACGATGGTGCCATTTGCAGGACTAGCACCAAATGTAGATACCGACAACTTCAGATGCAACCAAATGAGACGCATCATCCAAAAGCCAGCAACAACGGTGGAGCTGATTGCCTGCCAAATCCAAAAGTCGGCTGCGACTGAGATTGACCCATGGTTTTTGAAGAAGCAACCCCTTAAAAAGACAAGGAAAGGAAGGGTTATATGAACGGGCGATCGTGCCCTTCGCCCTATTGTATCTATAAAGACGAATGAAATACCAGCAGGAATACCAAATTCATTTACAAAATTTTAAGCGTGCAGCTACACGTTAGTTAATGACGGGTAGCATTGTTTTGGGTCTTGGAAGTTTTTAAGAGGGAGGAGGGCGTTCTCCGCGAACACTGGATACAAGTTCTGATTCATGTTATTTAATGACAAAGATTACTTCAGCTCACCATTTTAAAATTACTTGGTTTGAACGACAACCTTGCTACACTTTTTAAAAGTTTTTTCTCAGTACTTTATGTCTACTTATGTGATCAACCTTAATCTTAGTTTTTTTTTAGAGACGACAGATAAACGTAATGTAGCGAACAAACTACTTATTTTTCCTGATTTTTGGTGGTTGATTGTCAATGTTATATTTGGAGAGAAATAGCCGCTTCTATGTCTACTTGCTGTCCGTTTGGGCTTCATTCATAGACCTACCATTAATGCAATTACAGTTGTCCCATTAGCAGATAGTGCTTTGCTCCTTGAGTCTAATGCTACTTTGCGTGACATCTAATTGCCTTGCGATTTAAGTTGTGTCCAAAAGACGAAGGCTTGGCATTATACAATACAAGTCAAATGCTCTTATCGGAAATACTAGAGTATGTTTAGGATTAATCTTTATAAAATATTTTTTTGATTAAAATAGATATATTAAAAAAAATTACGCAAAATCAATATCTGTTGATAAAAGTTATACAATCTAATTGAGAGTTGTAAAAAGGTGTTTGAGAAACAACTGCTGAGTACACATTTAATACAAGAAAATGACCAACAAGGAAATCAACGAGATAAATTCTGTAATTGTTTAATACATATAACATTCTCTATATTGTACTAGCAAACTATATATTGTGGCTAATTTTCTTACCCTTTGTATCGCCTTGTCCCCTATCTACATATTTATAAGATTGATTGGTGAAAAAATCAACTCACCAAAATTAAGGTAACATTTGAAACCGTTTTTGTTTTCAGTTTTAAAAATTGAAAAAAATATTGCTGCTTGACATATAGTTGTAGTTTTTTTTTTTTTGCAGTTTTATAAGCCAGTTTTCAAAATGAGGTTTTTTTTTTCTTTCTAAAATGAAGTTTTTACTTTTTTTTTTCCTTGGAGATCCACCTTTCAACTTTTGTTAGAAGCATTTTATATCTCTTCTTCTCTTCAATCTTCATCATCAATACCTCTCACTCAAGAATAGCAAGCCACCAATATTCTCGACCACCATACCCATTGGCCGCCACACATCACCCCCACTACCACCAATGACCAACACCTCAGAGCACCAAACTACAAAAACTGCCAACCACCACAGTCGCTAACTGGCGATTTGCCATCATCACTGATTAGCACATCCAAACTTGCCAACACCGCTAAACACCATAGTCACTGACCGTCGCCACTACCAGTGGCCAACACCCACGAACACCGCCAACTACCATAGTTACTAGTAACCACAACAACCACCACACAACTGACCAATAATGCCAAACACTAAACCCTCAAACATTAATCACTATCACGACAATACCACTCCTCTAACTACAAATCGCCATCATACCAACAACCATTTTCCCTACAACAAATAGCACAAAAAGATTTTATCTATTGATGAAGCCTAGTATCTTCGATTTGCTCAGGTAAATTTCAAACCATTCACCCAATCGAACCAATGTGCCCTAAATCGCAAGTTAGTGTGTTATTGTCATAGCAATATTTGGACAGTGGTAGAGGAGATGTATCAATCATGGTGGAGCGCTCCTAGTTATTGAATATAGGAGCTCAGAAGAAACTCTCAAGTATTGAAAAAAAAAAGAAAAGAAAAGATAGAAAAAATAGAGGGAAAAAAAAAAAGCAAAAACCAATAATGTAAAACTATATCAAAAGACCCATCAGTTTCGTAAAAATTAAAAATTCAAAGAAGTTTTAGTTTTTATTTTTTTAAAAAGAAAAACTAAAATGAGTTTCAGATAGTGCAAAAAATAAAAAAAATGTGCGTGAATAACTCATGACTAATCTTTGATCAGATCAGACAGGCATGCCAAATGGTCCGTAAGCTCATTGTTACCCTAAAATGAGTAGTCTTAAAAAGATACCTATCATTACTGCAGTATTGACAGGGCAGCCGTCTTGCAACTCAAAGAGTTCAGATCCGTATCAGCTTTTGTATGTCATGCCGATACTGATGTCTATCAAGACTGGGTTAATCGGAATTTGCTGCACTAAGATCTCTTGCTCTTTATCTTTTACTTTTGTGGTACAAGAACGATAATATATCTTGGCGTCACTTTGTATTTATTTCTATATTTATATTCCTGTTTCTCTTTGACATGAGCGTTATACTTAGCCGAAAAGGCTAAATGCGCCACATCTTTTGTAACTTTTCTTATCAATACAATTCTTCTTATTATAAAAAAAAAGACAATGAATGTCCTTTTTGTAAATTATATGACGGTACTATCGTACTTTTTTTCGAACATGTTTCTTCAAAAGTATTTAAAACGAGTAACACCAAAAAAATTTATTCTGGTTTTAAACACTTATTTTTGTTCTGCCAAACAATCAACAAACTTATTTTAACCTCTTTAAAACAGGTTTACCACTCCAAAATCAATCCAACACCTTCTTAATATGAAAGACAGGGTTCGCCCACCCTCTTACATGAAAATGCTTTGTATGTTGACAAAGCCACTGTTTCTTATTGGAATTGATAACCAACTCCAAACTAAACCAATTTATTCAGTCACATCACGCATGAACAGTGCACGTTTGCACAAAATTACGAGTTTTGGAGAATGAAGTTAGAAGGCAATCGTTCAAATGTGGTGCACTACGTTTGAGCAAAAGGCAATGATACATCAGCAGAGAGTTTATACAAAAGTGTGCAGTTTTGTAAATTGTTTGTCTTTTAATGAAATACAAGGACTTTTGACAAAAATAAAATAAAATGATACATCAGCCGGTATTATTTATTTGTGATGTTTAAAGGATTATGCAAATTTTCATGTAATATTGTGGCACTTTTTCTGGCCAAGAATGTTCAATTTGCCAATGGGTTTGAGTCTTGGATAGTAGGGCCACCTCCTAATGTGGTTTAGTGTCAAAGATGTAAAGCGTTTAGTTTCAAAAAGAAAAATGAAAAAAAAAAAGAGAAGCCGAAAACTGCTGGTTGTGAGCGAGTGAGGTCAATTTCAAAGCGTGACCATTAAAATTTTCTTTTCAATGACAATTATTGAAGAAATATTACGGCTCCATTTGTCGTAGCTTTTACTTTTTTTTACAAGCTACTTACCAAATAAATAAGTTTAAGGATTAATAATACCTATGTCCATGAGGTTAGGGGGTAATTATAGTTAAGGACACAAAGTCTTAAAATGTAACATTTCGTGACCAAAAGTGTTTCAAATGTATCACCCGTGTCTATCTGTCAGGGTTCCGTCCAAAAAGTGTAATTTTTTTATGATGTTATCAATACTTATCTTTAAAATGACGATACTACCCCTTGCAAATTAGGGCTTCAAAATTCTGATTTGAAAATTAGGGTTTCAAAACCCTAATTTGGAAATTAAATTAGGGTGGCAGATCCCATCTTTGTCAGATTCAAGCTACTGAGCTTGAATCTTCTGTAATTTTTAGAAGGATTTTTGTGATGAAAGTCTCAGAAGGTGAATTCCAATTTCTTGGCCAAGGAAGAAGAGAATGAGAGCCCGAATTTGAAAATTAGGGTTCCAAACCCTAATTCACAGTGAATCTGAAATCGCCGATCCTCCCCACCTCGTGCGCTTAGCATAACGACGATGCTCGAAGCTCTAGTAGTCTCTCTCGCCACGGGTGACTTATATTTCCGGACAAACACCCACAACACGTAATTCCGATCTCGCCGCCGCCACTGGCTGCCGCCTCTCGTGGCTGGATTCGGGTTCGCCGTGGCTGGGTTCGGGTTCACCGGCTATGTCGCGGTGGGGAGTAGGTTCTGGTTCACCCCCGAAGTCGTGTCGATGGGTTGTCGGAAGCAAGATTTCGGGGTTTGTTGCTGCGGCGGCGAGGTGGGGCTTGGGTTACCGGCGACATGGGTCGGGGGACGAGGCTGGGCTGCCGGCGGCGTAGGGCAAGGGAGGGGACTTGGGCTGCCAGCGGCGTGGGGTGAGGGAGTGGGCGGCAGATCTGGAGAAAAAATTGGAGAGATAAACCTAATTTGAAAATTAGAGTTTTTGATAGGGATGTATGGTATTTTATTTTAAAGTCAGGGACAATCAAGTCTTTTTGTCAAAATTGTTAAGTATTTTTGTATTCCATTTGGTCAACGGACATAAGTGTAATTATTACAAACTATTGTCCTAGCGTGTAATTACCCCCAAACCTCAGGGACATAGGTGTAATTAGTCCTAAGTTTAAACAGATGAGTTTGTAGGTTGGTATTTTTTTTTGGTAAAACAGGCATATTATTGTTAAAACAAAAGGTAGCTAGACAACATTGTGCCTCCCTTCTTCCAAATTGGACAAAAGATTGGATGAAGGGAGAACAAAGCCAAAATGATTACAGTAGAAAGCATTGGCAGCTAAATTGTGTGCTACAATGTTCAAGTTTCTGGAAATAAAAGAGCAATCCCAACAGGTAAATTTCTCCAGAATTCTCTTTGCCTCTTCAATGATATTCTTAACGCACCAATGAGGGGGTATCGAATCCACGAGCATCTTGATAATATTCTGCGTATCCCCTTCAAAGATCACAAACCATTCATGGTGTTCGTGGCCATTTCGATGGCAATAAGGGCAGCGGTAGCTTCAGTAATCTCAGGATTCCCAGTTGTCACCTTGGAGGTCATTCCAAAGACAAATTCACCATCTGAATTGCGGCAAACCATAGCTATACAAGCTACATTTCCCCTAATAGCAGCATCAAATTTATCTTGACCCATCCATAGGGAGGAGGAGACCAAAGGGGGTTCAGAGTTCTGCTCTCTTTGGTTTTGAAAATTGCATTCCAGTAGTTATGGGTTGAGTTGTTTATGGATATAGACAAAGAGATGGGATCAAAAGGTTTTGACTCATGGATCTTCTTATTTCGAGCAAGCCAAACCAAGTCCATCAAAGTGGAAGCAAATAGAGTATATCTTGATTGATCTTCCAAGCTGAGATCCGGTGGTTTAAGGATGAAATTTAGCCATTGGATATTCCCTCCCAAACTGTGGGGAGGTCAAAAACCTGCTGGGGAGGCCACCCACAATAATCTAGTCATCGGGCAAGAGATAAAAGGATGAGTTGCACTTTCAGAGGGGTGATCACATAGAGGACAACTAGGATCAACATCTACAATGTGAGCTGCTATTGTTTGACGAAGAGGAAGAATGTCCCATGCAATTTTCCAGAATAGGATCTTATGGCGTTCTAAGATCTTCGCCGCCCAAACATTTTTCCAAAACTGAGTTGGAAATGCAGCATTTGGAGAGAATCTGCCTTCATTATCCTTGAGGTAGGCTGACTTTGAAGAGAACTTGCCAGATTGGTTTGGTGTCCAAGCTATAAAGTCTTGGGAACAATTCGAAGAAATTGGGATCTGCTTGATTGCTTCTACAGTGGAAGTGTCAAAATGGAGTTGGAGTTTGGTGAGATCCCAATTTCTTGCATTAGAGGAAATGAGGTCAGCAACTAGAGAGAGTGATGAATCACTAGGTCTATCTTTTACAGGAGAATAGCCTTCTTGATAGGGGATCCACGGATCCTCCCATATGTTTGTTTCCTTGCCGTCTCCTATGATTACTCCAATTCCTTTTCTCAAAATACTTTGGCTTTTACAGAAGCCTTTCCACAACCAAGATGAGGATTTTTTCGGGACATGATTCAGAAATGGTGTTCCACGCAGATATTTGGAGTACATAATCTTGGTCCAAGGAGCATTTGGTTTCGTGACTAACATCCAACCGGCCTTGGCTATTAGAGCCAAGTTGAAATCATGCATTTTCTTGAAACCTAAACCTCCCACTCCTTTAGGCACACACAAAGAATCCCAGACTTTTGGATGGAAGTATTGTCTGTCATCATCTTTGAAACCCCACCAGAACCACCGTATACATCTGTCTAACTTGTGAGTGATTTGCTTCGGTAAGACAAAGGTGGACATGATATAAGTGGGAATTGCCATTGCAGTTGATTTATGAGCGTTGCTCTCCTGGCCTGAGACAAAACCTTCGATTTCCAGCTCGCAAGTCGAGATTCCACTCTACCAACAACTTCAGAGAAAACTTTCTTCTTAGAGAGATTTGTAAATAGCGGCAGACCGAGATATTTTGAATCATACGGGGCTTTCTTGAATTTCAACAAACTACATATATCACAAACCAATTTATTGCTGAGAGACTTGCTAAAATGGATCTGAGATTTTTGTTTATTTACGCACTGTCCTGACCATGAGCTATACGTATTTAAGCACATCAGAATTTGATCAGCTTCCAAAAGGTTTGCCCGACAAAATATGAACAAGTCGTCAGCATATAAAAGGTGAGATATTGGGGGGCTTCCTCTGCTAGCCTTGATTCCATGGATAATTCCTTTCTCTTCTTCTCTGAGAATGAGTCTAGTTAAGACCTCCGAAGCAATGATGAATAGAGATGGAGATAAGTGATCCCCCTGCCGTAACCCTCTTTGTGCTTTAAAATTTCCAAAAGGAATACCATTGAGAAGTACTGAAAAGCTGGTTGTAGATAGACATTCTTTCACCCAATTGAACCAAATCGTAGGAAAACCAAAGTTTTTAAGCACTGAGATTATGAAAGGCCATTCAACTTTGTCATACACTTTTTCCATATCAATCTTGATAGCCATTAAATAGGCTCCTTTCTTCCTCCTCATAGTATGCCAAATCTCTTGGACTATACAACTGTTGTCGCTGATCAATCTCCCTGGGACGAAAGCTGCCTGCATTGGTGAGATGAGTTTGGCCAAGAATGGTCTCAGTTTACTTGCCAGAAGCTTTAAAATGACCTTATAAAAAACATTGCAGAGTCTTATTGGTCGAAAGTGTTCCGCTTTGGTAGGGGAATTGGTTTTGGGAATTAAAGCAATGTTTGTATGGTTTAGCTCAGGAAGGAGAGAACCATATAGAAAAAAGTCCCGAATGGTTTTACAAACATCATCTTGGACAGTGTCCCAATATGTTTTGTAAAAGAGGGCTGGCATTCCGTTCGGACCTGGGGCTTTTAGAGGACTAAACAGCATTAACGTTTTCTTGATTTCTTCCATCGAAGGAATTTCGCAAAGCAAATCTATGTCCATCTCCGAAAGAGCAGGAGTGATAAGGCCATCTAGGTCTTCAGGGAAAATAGAACATGAGGAAAGATAGAGTTGCTGGAAGTTTGTAACAAAATAATTCCCAATATCCTCTCTGTTAGAAATCCATTCTCCGTTACTATTCTTGATGAATTCTATCACATTCCTTCTTCTTCTCACAAGAGTGCTTAGATGAAAGAATTTGGTATTAAGATCACCATCACTTCTCCATCTGATACGAGATTTCTGAAGCCAGAGCCACTCTTCTCTTTTGCATTGCTCATCAATTTCCATTTTGATGTTTTTTTCCAGCTCTAAGTTCCTTATTGAGGGCTCCCGTTGTTGCATATCATCTAGCTTCTGGGAGAGGAACTTTATGCGGGTTTGAATGTGGCCAAAATGCGACAAATTCCATTTGCGTAGCAATTGACTTGTGGAGGTTGTCTTCATGCACAATATTTTGGCCGAGCTTCCAAAAGCTTGCTGTCTTCAAGCAGATTTAACCACAAGATGGGAAGAAGGATCTCGGGTCCATGCTGCTTCAAACCTGAATGGTTTAGGACCCAGGTGACTGATTTTATGTGTTTTTAGGACTATGGGAAGGTGGTCCGAACTTTTGCCCTGGAGATGGATAATAGAGGCATCAGGGAATAGAAGTCTCCACTGGGAGTTGGCATAAGCCTTGTCCAGGCGTTCCTTGATGTTCGCCGAGAGTGGTCTGTTATTGGACCAAGTGAAAGGATTACCAAAGAATCCAAGGTCCAGCAAGAAATTATTGTTGATGAAACCACTAAGCCCACCTGAAGAAGAAGTTTGTAATGGTCTTCCTCATTGTTTCTCCGACTGATTAGAGATGGCATTGAAATCACCAATACAAATCCAGGGGCCTGAGAACGATTTCCCAAGATAATCCAAGTTCTCCCAGAATTTTCTTCTGTTACACCAATGGGGAGGTCCATAGACAACAGAGAGCATCCAGGGATTATGCGGGGGGTCCAAAAAAACTAATGCATTGATGATATTATTGTTTTGGAAAGTGATTTCCAAGTCAACACCATTCTTCCAAGTGAGGCAGAGGCCTTCAGACAGTTTCTTATCTCCACTCGAAGGGGCTAAACACTTATTGTAATAACCTAAAAAATTGAGGATGGTAGAAATTTTTTAAGAAGGGGAGAGAGTTTCCGACAGGAAAAGGATATCAGAATTTTGGAGTTTGATATCTTTTTTGAGGGCCCTGACGTGCGAAGCACGCCCAAGCCTTCTGACGTTCCATGCATGAATGATCATGGAGGTTCCAGGGACAAGCAAATGCTTGATTCCCTGGGAGGAGAAGACTTCAAGGGGGAGGCAGATTGGATACATTTCAGTTGGTCGGGGTGGAGCTAGCTTGGGGAAGGGGGGATTTTTAGCTTTTGATTTTAATTTCCTATACTGAGTAGCACAGGGGGTCTCTGGGTTTGGTATTTAGTAGCAGTGGGAGAGGTTTCAATCTGATTTATTTGTTTTGGGTTGGCCAGGTCCGGGTTACAAGGCTCAGTTAAAAATTTGGGTTTTTTTGGTGACATGGGGTATTTCTTGAGTGGTTTTTCGTTTGTTTGGAGGATGGGGAGTTATGGTCTGGTTAGGTAGTTTAAGTTGGTCTTGGTTTGGGATAGGGATTATGGAGTTTATGGCCTTGAAGCAAGGGAAAAATGGGATTGTTTGATTATGACAGAGGGGTATGGTGTCAGGTCAAGGAACAGCTGATGTGACGGTATGGAGGTTGCTTGTTCCTTGGTTTACATTCTCTTTCCCCGAGGTTGTCTCGAAGCTCGTGTTTACCTGTGATCTATTTTATGGCCGGACGAAAACCTGCGATAAAGAATCATCTAAGCATTTCTCCGGCAAAGTGACAGAATCTGTGGGTGAGATGGGTAGTGTGTGCTGGTCCTGGTCTTGTGAGATTTTTGTTTGGATTGAGCTTAAAGGATTTTGGTTATCAATTGAGGGTTTGGGGGGGTTGTTTGAGGGATGATTGTCATGTGGAAAATGAGTTTATGGGTAGAGAAGCTGAGGGTTCCATTTCAAATTTGGTGGTATGTTATCTCCAAAATCCGAGCGAAGCCATGGGCCATAAGGTGACCCCATTCCTGCAGGTTTTACTAGCGATGGGTAAGGACAAATTCGACCGACATGTCCCAATCTCCCACAACTAAAGCAAAATTTCGATAACCGTTCATACTGAATATGAACCCAAGACATTTGAAGAGTATCCTTGTTCCTGTTAAAGCCCATGAAGAGCGGACATCGGATATCTATATCCACTCTGATCCGTAGAAACTTGAACCAGGAGATCTTCCCAGAAGCTGTGAAATCAATCTCCTTAAGAATCCATATTTTCCTTGCAATTTTCTCAGCATTATCTTTGTCATTTGGTTTGGAGGAAGACCACAAATACGAACCCAAAAAGGGGAAAGATCAAAAACAACTTCTCGCAATGCCAGATCTGGAGGCCAGTCACGTACAACCAGGTGCGAGCTCAAGATCGACCAAGACCTAGAGTCCAGAATTCTTTTCCTATCCCACTCATGGTTGAATGTGATACAGAATATGTTTTCATCAAGATTTTGGATTTTCATACCTTTGGGTGGATGGCATGCTTTGGAGAGAATTACTTGAACCGCATTGGAGTTCATTTTCCCGATACTTACGACTTTTGCAAGAATGGTGAGAGAATATTCTATATTTGCATTAGCATCATCCTCCTCAAGTTCAATGGGTTCCTCATTTAACAGCAGATTGGTTTTGGTAATAATGGAATCTAGCTCGAGTTGGTGGGTTGACATATGTTTCAACAGAAACGAGTAAATAGAGATCAAAGGGTTGTAAATGGAGATCAGAGAGAATGGTTTTGCTAAAAAGGATAAGGTAGATTAGAAAAATCTGGTGAAACCCAGTGAGGGGAGGAAAAACGATACTTCAGAGGAAGAGCATGGCCAGGGAGTGCCCGTGACAATTGTTTGTAGGTTGGTATGTTGCTTTTGTTACAACTTACATATAATTTTTTTTTGAAATGACAAAAATAACCTAACATGATTTTACTTATTAGTATGTATACATAATTATCTTGTTAACAGATTTTGATGATCCAAATGATATGTGTTTCTGATCTGAACGCGAAATCAATTTCGAGTTGAAAACAACTTGAATATTTCAAAATCGGATGAACAGACAAAAGTGAAATAAAGGTGAACGAGAAATTCTTCACTTCACGTGGCAAATTGTGATGAACGACGGATATTGTAAAATTCAAAATCGATAAAGCTATCCTGAGACTTACTTTGACTTTAAAAAAGTTATTTTTGACTTTAAGAGAGTTGTATCCATATTTATGAATATTGTACCGGAGTGCGTATCTTTTTTTCATTAAATGATACGTATCAGTACCGGTACCGTTTTGATACCGTCTTAAAATTTCATCAATATACATATGTAATATTCATTCATTACCGAACTAACAATATATACATATATTTTCTTATTCACAGCTCTTCTTCTGGAATAGAATGTTTGTCCAATAGAGCTATAATTACCTTAGTTTTCAAATAAATTGTTTATCTCACCCATTTCGATAATCTCGTTCGCAAATTCTTATGTAAGAATAAGTTGTTTGTTTGATAATAATGTCTTTGAGTTCAAGAATAAGATGTTTCTCTTGGTGTGTGAGCGCATGTGTAAAGCAGACATCATGTAGCTGAAAGAATATGATAAAATCTTCCAGGTTGAAGTATATCAAAGTTAAGTGAAGATTGAAAACTTATTAGAAAAGATTTTACAAATTGTAATGAATAATATGAGTAAGAGGTTACAAAGGTTTTGATTGGTATAATAGAACTTAAAATATTTTTCTATTTAGTCTTTATATGATCAATTTATAAAATTTCTAACAAAATTTGTCACATTTACATTTTTTAAAGGACCTGTACAAAATACACACTCTGCGGGTACGTGGTACTCAGGCCTCAGCCAGTATCACCTGTACCGGCCGGTACAACCGATACTGAATGGTATTTTGACCGATACAAAATGTAAGGGAGACCGTGCCAGTAAAAGACAAAAGTGGTACTGAACGGTATTTTGACCGGTACAAAATGTGAGGGATACCGTACCAGTAAAAGATAAAAGTGATACATACCAACCGGTATGGCCTGTATCGGTACGATATTGATAACTATAGTTGTATCCGGTTATAACTTATTGCTAAAAAAGTTATTAGCAAAAACACATTTTGAACTCTACTCGAGTTATAAGCTGACCACAAGAAGAACTTTACTCAAGTTATAAGCTGACCACAAGAAGCTGATGCCACAAACAGGTCTAAGTCCAATTGATTGGTCTTATGTCTTAGGTTTGCTTAGGCCTTAAAGCAGCCTCTTCATCGCCTTGATATAAGGATTAACATAGGATTTCTTTTTCTTTCTCGATGGTGGAAAGCTCAGGAGGAAAGAGTGTGGTAAAGCCAAGAAGAATCGGGTAGGAGCATTCAACTTCAGCTGTCAGGTTCGCTGTTTTTGCAAAAATAAATATGACCAAGGTTGAATTGGGATTTATTTCAAGAGTTAAACTTCTACCTTGAACAATAATGGAAACAAAAAGAAAAAAAAATTAAAATCATATTTTCCTTGACATAGTGCTAAAAAGTAGTTTTATCTTCGCTCATTTTTCCTGACAAACCGCCTTTCTCTACTGTCCTCTGTCACCATTGTCGGTTTTCTTTGGCGCATGGTGCTGTGGTAGTGTGGGTAGCCTATTTGGTATGTTTAATTGTTAGAGGGTGTTTGCAATTGATGCTAGATTAATCAAATTTGATTAAATTCAGATTAAATTAGTTTTGAAGTATTTGACAAAAAAAATAATAAACTGATTAAATTTGCTCCAATGTGCTCAAAACTGATTAAATCCATAATCTTCATTTTCTTGAATTAAAATTTAATCAGTTTTGAAAAATTAGGTTTGACCAAAATATTTTACATATAAACAACATTAAATGCTTAACTCTAATTTGAATACACTATATGATAAATTTGTTGTACTAAACTTACTTCAATCCCTTTTTATCCAAACACGTTCAACAACTTTTAATTTATATGCTTAAAATAAATTAAAGATAATTTTATAAACTGATTCTGATTTAATTAAAATTTACATTTAAGTATCAATATCTTAGGCCCGTGAATTTTAATTTGGGTTTTGAGCTTCCTTGTGGATGCGGTTGTGAGTCGTCTGATCTGTCGCTGGAAGTTGAGCTATAGGTGGGCCATGAAGTGTGGTGTGTGTGGGTGTTGCCAGTGTGCTGCATCACTGAGATGGGCGTGCGTGGCTGCCAAAAGAGGATACTGAGTGTTCTTCGTCTATGGGCAAGGTGGTGTCTCCGGGTTGGAGAAGGTGGCGAGTCTAGTCAAAAGTTGTTTTTTTTTTTTTCCTTTTCTCTTCTAGGGCTGCATTTCCCCTCCCCCCTCTTTATACAGAAAGGATGGATGGATCGGATTTGGTGGTGCATGGGTCTCACTTTTTTTCGGTGGAAGGTTGTGAAGGGCTCCAGTTGAGCGAGCTGCTAGGTGGGTGCATTGCTCGCGGCAGTATAGCGCGTAGCTTTGGTGTTGTTCGAAAATTTTGTGGGGGATGCAAGGATGGGAATTGACTGATAGATGATGGAGTTCAGCGGTTAGCGAAGGTCGTCAGCTGCGGGTGATTGACGCTTCCAGCACGGTCGGTGGCGATGAAGCGCAGGGGTGTTGTGGTATGGGGGCATGGGTCTTGGCTGGACAGGTGTTAGGGTCTCAGGGAGGTGTTATTTGCTGTCTTATTTGATTTGATTGCTGAAAGGTGGAGCCTGAGTGTGTTTGTTTGACAGGTGATAATACATATATCCCGTTGGTTTGTCCTCATCCATTCACATAGTAGAATAGAAAGGGGGAAAAAACACCCATTTATTTTTTAAAGTAGAAAATTAAAATTAGAAGTGATTCTAATACTTTGTATATATATATATATATATATATATATATATATATATATATATATATATGACAAAAAGAAAGAAATGCTAAAAGTAGGGGCCCGGTTTCCCCGGTTTGTTGTTTTGTGTACTGTCTTATCCGTCCCCGTCTCAGTATCCCCCTCAAATATCCGTAGACTGCATATATAATTTTAAGAAAGAAGAGGAAGAAAGGAAAGCAATGGGGGGAAAGGCAGTCTTGACTTGAACAATTCCATGTGAAAGAAAAGCAAACCAAAATACTCCATCAACACCCCCCACCACCACAAAAAAAAGTCCCTCTACATCGCAACAAAAAGGTCGTCTTTTCCCACCTTCCCTCTCCCCCTTTTTCCAATCTCACTATTTCTCCTCTTCTACTGTCGAAATTTTCAAAAGCTTCTCTCTCTCTCTCTCTCTCAACAAAACTCTGTTTGCCAAGTCTTTACATTTTCCTGCCCGAACCCCACCATCAGTTCTCTGCATATCCTGCCTCACATATACTTCCAAGAATCAAGAATTTGTCGAGGTTAGACTTCTCTCTTTTCTGATGAGCTTTTCAACTCTCTGTGTTTTGGATTGCTTGTTTTATTTCTTTCCCTATTGTTCCTTTTTGGCTCATGTGCTCCATCCCTCCTGGTTCTGATCTGGTCATGCACCAAAGCTTCTCTCTTTCTTCCCCTTTTTCATCTTCAGTCGATCTGGAAGATTCTTCCTTTGGCGTTGATTTTCTCGTGACTCGATCTGCACTAGAATGAATTTTGTTTCGGTGGAATATACCAGAATATTCTTGCCTCGAGGTGGGTATTCGAATTCACCATCTACCTCACCATATCCTTCGACGGTGAACAACGCTCTAGCTCTCAATCCTTGCTTCCGCTCTCATTCTCGTAACGCTCGCAATAATCATTCAACTTCGTCTGCTCTGGTGCTCTTCTGTTTTCCGCAACATAGTAATTTTATCATTAACTTTCCTTGCGAGCACATGGTCGATCAAATGTCAAAATATAACGCATAATTAGCGCATCAATTTGGGTCTTTCTTATGACTAATTTAGTGGTAATAATAAGATCATAATAATTATACAATACCAACTTAATTGCAGTGTCGGATTCATGGAGGGGCAAGACATGGATGAGCTGTGAAAGCTGCGTTGGATGGACAGTTGGTTCAGTCATCACCTACCTTCACACCGTCTACTGCTTTTCTTTATTTCCCTGTGGACTTTATATATTATACTACTATCCCACCGCCTGTAAAGTTCCCGCGCTTTGTCACTGCGTGTTGTCCACGCTCCGCATAGCCTGCAGGTGCGCGTTCATTCCTCTCACTGTGCGGCTGACACGTGTCCTTGGTATTTGCCTATTAGTTCTTGCTGTGCTAAATTTTATGGACGGGATCGTTATTTTGTCGCTAAAAGGTGATATAATAAATACAAAGGGGGTTGTAGATTTAGCCGTTTATTGCTTGGAGTCGTTCTTGTCCATTTCAGTTGATAATTTCATTTATTGGTCCACAAATAAGAAATATTGGAATTTTTCTAGAAGTCAATAATGTTTGACCGTAAAATCAACAGTCAACTTTCATGGGAATTATTTACTTAATCATTGTAGCCTTACCCCCAAGTCCTAACTCAATTTGAAACGAAGTTAAATTATTTTGTAATTTAGTTGTGATCGTGATTATTGTAACGATGACGGTGTACAATCGCATCGGTACAATAGCAACATTTACCTTTTTTCTTTCCTGATGTCAAACATGGACATCCACATATGTTGCTCTGGTACATAGATATATACGTTAAAAAATTGCCTGATGACCCTGGTTTCTAGTGATGTTAATTTTTCTCTTTGGTTCTTCGGGCGCAGGTGTTCGTCTCAAACCTCAGACTTCACCAAGTTAGCAATATGGCATCATCTCTGGTAAGAATATAGTCCCAACATCATCTTGTTATGGCCAGTTCTTGGTATATTATGATCAAGAGGTTCAAAGCATACACAAGTTTCTGCTAAAATATACTTGACTATCATCTTTACCTATCAACGTTGATTCGAAACTTGTGTAATCCATCTCTGGTCATGGGTCTGACAGTCCTTGTCATGGCCAGGGGGTTAAGGCATCAAGAGAATAGTTGAATTGGCGATACAGGACAGGGTAATCCTGCTCGAAAGTCTTTAACCTCTTTGGGAGGGGGCCCAACTTGGTTGATTGTCTACTGGCTAGTGCCTGGTCTGTCATGCGCCTGCTTTTTCAGGAAAAATCTTAAAAAACCTATTTTAGCATTTATCATCTCACTAGCACATACGAATTTCCACGGGTGGGGCTTTTGATTGAAACTATAGGCATCTTTGTTTGGCTTTCTGATTAGTTTGGGGTATGTGAGAGTGTGTGTTTTAACTGGGGGTCGGGGAGCAAGTCTGCTAAATACCATTTAAGAACTAATAGTCCTAGGATCAGACGATGTGAGCAATTGTGCAGAGTACACATGGGCTTCCTGTTTAGATGCCGGTCTAAAAAGAGGGGAAGAGGGCAGAACATATGAAGGTAATCATGGATATTCTGTTAAGGTGTGTATTTCAAAACCTCCTAATAGAGGTCCTACTTCAAGGTCAGCCAATATACAATCTGAGAATTATTAGCCCTGACCTTCTTCAAGCGAGGCCTCAGCTACGTATGTGTATATTTGAGTTACTATCAGTCTATCACTATAACAGTGTTAATCTTTTGGATCCGAATAACATGCCTCAAAATTAGGTTTCAGAATTTGAGGTTCAGACCCGAAGCAGAAAATTTTAATCTACTTTTTGAAATGATTTTTCATGTTAATCGCCCAAAGTTTGCTTCCCGTGCTATGTAAATTCTTTTGAGTTCTATGGGTTATATTTATGCTTCCCGGTTTTATCTCTCATAGACAGGATTGTCTGCAAAAGAAAATGAAGTTTATACCTTGTCCTACAACTAAATACAGAAATGAGTTTTTAGTAGAACTATCTGGATGCTGTGGACATGCATTAGTTAAGGCTTTTTCTGTATATTTCTTGTTAGAGGCTTAGATCTATGTTCTCTATCTGAAGATCCTAAAAATATGTAAGAAGACCATGATATGTGAGATGCAAATTCAGCAACTCCTGCGTTGCATAAATGAGGACTTGAAATTGAATTCTGTGGATTGTTCCGCCATAAGGACCTTTGAGAGTACAATGACCGTATGATTGGAACATAATGGAGGAAAGGTGGTCCTTCTATGAAAGTTGGTATTTGACATGGCATGTCATCTATAAAGCTAAAGGCCTTGGGTGAGTATGATATATGTGGCCCTTCTCAAATTTATCAGTTCATGGGAAACATATGCTGCTAATTATCATTTCATAGGAATGCTTTCCCTTGAAGCAAGTCAAAATTTCTGCATGAGTTGGTTATTTTGTGGATCGGATATCATGAAATGGTTTGGTTTTCTGTACTTCAGGTTAACTCACATAAGCATATGAGGAGGATGGCTTCGAAGAAGTCACATTCCTGGTGGTGGGATAGTCACGTCAGTCCTAAAAACTCTAAGTGGCTTGCAGAGAATCTCGAGGGTAAGCAACCAAAAATTTATCTCCCTTGAAACAATGTGCAATGATTTCAAGATTCCACACTTTCACATTGCGTAGATAATAAATACTTTATCTGCTTTCAGAGTTGATTTAGTGCTTGCAGTTGTTAGGAACAGCTAGCAAAGCTATAAGATTGACTCATAAGTGAGCTATCAAACTGGCAAATTGGCCAGCGATAAATTTAGTAGGGTACAAGTAGAACTAAAATAATTTGTCAATTCAAATTTTGTTTGCTGATTAGTACTTTTAATTTTGTTTTTTTTGTACAAGTGGCCCTTTAACGATTGCCAGTTTGCAGTTCGGCCCATCATCATATTCAGTAGTCCTATCCGTCAATCGTTTTCCATTATACTTCGGTTGCATGTGCATCACATGTGACCATAGGAAAGATTATTGACTGTTGCACTGAGGTGACAATCTAAAATCTTTTTGATGCCCCTCATTACTTACAATGTGTGCCTCCCATGTCTAATGGAAAATTTTGATGCAACTCTCTTGAAGGTCCATGAGGCAACAGGATCAAAGTTTTAAAGTTTTTTTAAGGTGCAGAGAGGTGATATGCACGGGGCAATAGTTGAAAGGCCATTTGTGCAAAATATATAATTTAATACTATTCATTTTCGACAGTTCCATTCTCGTAATTTCCTACGTTTAGAGGTACAACCATTTGTTTTGAAGGAAACATGTATCCTTTTTTCAATTTTGCATATGTTAATTTGTTTGAAGTGGTCTTTCCCGCAATATCAGTCACTTGTATTTGGAGGTTTACTATTTGCATTCTGAGTTATAAAACTTGCGATGTCATGTTTGATTCTAATGGGTCGTGTGAGGAATGATGAGAAAAGTTCGGCTACTTTTGTCAACAATGTGAATATGAAGTGGTGGTCCATAGATCTGGGTGCTGGAAGGGTGTATCTAGATTCTAAACAAAAAAAGAAAAACACGGCAATACAAGTAACAATAGTGTTTCAATACTTTAGCAATTATAAAGCCAAAATGCCATACAAGAGAGTGAAAAAATTCTTTGATTTCAGATATGGACCAAAGCGTCAAACGGATGTTAAAACTGATTGAAGAGGATGGTGATTCGTTTGCTAAAAAGGCAGAGATGTATTATCAGAAGAGGCCAGAATTGGTTTCCCATGTTGAGGAATTCTATCGCATGTATCGTTCTCTGGCTGAGCGCTATGATCACGTGACTGGAGAATTAAGGAAGAATATCCCCTCAGATCTCCAATCTCAAGGCTCGGGCATCTCTGATACTGGTTCTGAACCAGCATCTACCTGGCCCTCCCCTGATCAAAAGCTAAGTCGTCGTAAATCTGGTCCTCGAGCTGCTGGTTTTGATTTCTTCCTTGGCACTGGTGGAAGTAGCTCAGATTTGAACAAAGAAGGAGATGAAACATCTACATTAGATTCCGAGTCGGAATCAGACGACTCCTCCATAAACAATTATTCAGGGACATCTGCCAGTGGTGATGACCAAGTATTGCGTAGGAAAATTATTGAAATGGAGGTTGAGCTTCGTGATGTGAAAGAGAAGCTCCACATGCAACAGGAAGAGAATTCAAATGGTTCTTTCAGGGGAACTGAAAATGTCAATGTCGAAGTTCTACAAGCTAGAATCACCAGATACGAGGAAGAGCTTAGGGTTGCAAAGGAAAAGATTCGGGTTTCAGAAGAAGAGATCGCCAGGTTGAAAGTTGAGTTCCAGAAATATGAATCCATGGAAATCGCCAGTAAATTGCAGGATGAGATTGATACAAAGGACAAAGAGTTAGAGAGACGACAGGCAACTGAGCTTCAAGAAATTGTTTTGCAATCAGAAATTTCAGAACCTGAACTCAAGATTATGGTGCTCGAGAAAGAGCTGAAGGTCACAAAAGAAAAGCTTCGAGAATCAGAGAAAGAAATTGCGGGCTTAAGGCATGAACTTGAGAGTAATGGGTCCTCCATCCGACATCTGCAGGATCAGCTTAAATCAGGTCAGAAAGACGTATCTACGTGGAAGGCCAAGCTTGATAAGGAGAAGAAAGAGGTTTCAAAGCTTCAGGATCGAATTGTGAGGTACAAAGCGAATCTGTCAGACCGCGATCAAGAAATCAGGGGTTTGAAAGAAACAGTTTCTAATGCCAACAAGAGTTTATCTGAGGAAAATTCGCAGCTTCAGGTTGCAATGACCAAGTTGTTGAAGGAACGGGCTTATTTGGAGGATAATCTGAAAGAATGGGATCTACGCTGCCAATCTTTAGAGGAGGATGTCAGACGTGCAAGGGCCGGAAAAGTAGAAGTTGAGACTATTCTTGGAGCTGAAATTGAGCAGTTGAAAGCAGGCATTGTCGAGAGAGAGGATTGCATGGCAGAGTTGAACAAAAGCCTTGAAGCATTCAAGTTAAAACACGAAACCCTGACGAAAGAGAGAGATGAGCTCAGTTCTAAACTCGTTATACTTGACGCAGAGACTAGCTTTAAAGACGCAAAAATAGATGAGATGAGCAAGCATTTGCACGAATTACATATTGAACATGTCGAGCTGATTGCCGGAGCTGAAAAAGCTCGCAGATCGATAGACGAGCTGAAGTCGAGAGTCAAGGATATGGAGAGGGAGGTTGAGAGGCAGCAAGAGCTGATCTCAGAAGGAGCGGAAGAGAAGCGAGAGGCGATAAGGCAGCTCTGCTTCTCGCTCGACCACTACAGGAATGACTATCAGAGGCTCCGACAAAAGCTTGTCGGCAGTCACAGGCGGCTCCCGGTGATGGCCTCATAAGTAGTTCACAGCGAAGTAATCTGGAGAGACTCACTCCTGAGGGGTCCGCGTTTCTTTTGTTGTTCGTAAAATGGTACAGTATAGAGGCTGCTAAGATGGTCTTAGCTGAGCCACCACCCATCTCGGCTGCAATGCTTAAGAGTAGCAGCAGCGTTATGGCTTTTGGCTAAAAGTTTGTTGGTTCTGTTTTAATTCACATCCTTTTTTCCCTCCTTTTATGAGGAACTGCCTGGAAGGCTTCTTGTTTGTGCAAAGGTGCTGAGACTACATCCAGCATATACATATTGTTATGTATCTCTGGGGGGTGATTAATTATGCCCACTTTGAGTGGCAAAATATGGTTTTTATGGAGCATTAATTAATGTTTTGCAAAAAAAAAAACAAAAATTTGTGGAGAAAAATAGATCTTTTTTAAGCGCGCCAGGTAGGGGTCGAACCTACGACCTTCTGCTTAGGAAACAGACGCTCTATCCACTGAGCTACAGGCGCTTGCTCGATTAGAGGTGGGGACGGTTTTTTAGTTATTGTCAAACTTTGCACCTGGGCCAGCTCTTTTTTTTTTTTTTTTTTGGTGATAGGAAATATAAATATTAACTAAACGGGGGTCATTTACAACTTTGTTCCTGACTTCTTCCAAATTAGACAAAAGATTGGGCCAAGGAGGAATAAAATAAAAAAACTTACAATGGAAAGCTACAGCAGCTAGCTTATGAGCACTTAAATTAGCACTTCCGGGGACGACACTCGTATCCCACCACAAGACTTCCTTGAGCAGAGCTCTGGCTTCAACCAGAATTGGTTGCGTTCTCCAATTCTCCCCTAATTCTCACTTAAGTTGGAGTCTCCAGGTTGCTCCATTAGAGATTGGATAACAACTTTTGCATCGCCTTCAAAGACAACGTATTGTTTTTGGAAATGGACTGCTGATCGGATGGCTAGGAGAGCTGCAAAAGCCTCCGCTTCTTCTGGGTTTCCTGTTGGGTTTAATTCCGAGTATCCAAATTCACAATCCCCCAAAGAATTTCGACAAACCATGGCTGCACAGGAGTGTGCTATATTTGATGGGTTGAAGTTTCAGGCATTGCATCACAAAGAGGGCAGTTGGGATCAATATTTGAGATATGACTTGCCAAAGATCGTTTGAGAGGGAGAATATTCCAAGCTATTCTCCAAATCAGGATTTTGTGCCTTTCCATGATTTTTGCACCCCACAGATTTTTCCAAAAGTTAAGCGGAAAATGCAAGTTGGTGGAAAATCTATGCTCATTTGCCACTAGGTACGCTGATTTGGTAGTGAACTTACCTGATTTATATGGAGTCCAAGCTATTAAGTCTTAGGATTGGGTTGGAGAGATCTTGATTCTTCTGATGGCCTCAACTGTGTTGGTATCAAAGAGGTTTTCAATCCGCGATTGATTTAATAAGAGTTGCTGGTCCTGCCATGGATAAAACTTTGGATTTCCAACAAGCTAATCTCTTTTTCACTTTTTCTACAATTTCGACAAAGGCTTTCTTCTTGGATTGGTTTACAAACAGAGGTAGTCCCAGGTACTTGGAGTCTTTTGGGGCTCTCTTGAAGCCAAGCCTGTTGCAAATTTCTCTAGAGCAGCTTCCTCCAACATTCTTACACTGAAATGAATTTGGGATTTCACGCTGTTCATACATTGCCATACCACTTGTTGTACGTATCTAGATTCTGATTTCGGCTTCTCAAAGAGTATTGGGTCTGTAAAAAATGAACAAGTTGTCAGCAAATAAGAGGTGCGATATAGAGGGGCTGCCTCTACTCGCTTTGATTCCATGGATTTTTCCTGTTTGCTCATCACGAACGGTGAGTCGGGTAATGATTTCCGAGACAAGGATAGAAAGAAACGAGATATTCATTCCACTGATACAAGGAATTTTACAAGATTCGTCCGGCCAAGTAGCTGAAAACTATGAAACGAGCTACAAGTTGTCCATGAATGAGGCTAAACGTGTGTACATCAGGTCCGTAAGAAGTGATCTTGCTTTGCAGGCATATAAGTGGTCAGCTAGATTGCTTCAGTTAGCAATCTCTAATCTCTTATTTCCTAACATGATTCTGTAAGAACAGAAATATATATATTTCATGTAATTACGGAGTGGTTGCCAGCAGTAACGAACTCCACCCTTGCCTTCTAGTCAAGCAATGTGTACAACTAGTTTATAGGATGGTAGGAAGGAATTTGTGATGTTGGGCGCCTTTTAGAGATACTAAATTACTATTGCTTTAGCTGAACTCCAGAGAATTAAAGGAATATGCAGATAGTCTAATTTGTACTTCTACGCATCGCATCCCATCCTATACGAACTCCAAAGGGTTTAATGACATGTATACACGCATTGGAGTTTAATGACATTTATAGGCGCTCTAGTTTTTAGAGGGTGATTAGTTTTACAACATTAAGAGAATGTACTAATTGCACATAAAACCAAAAAGTAAAACTGAGAAAAATAAAATAAAGTAAAACAAATTGTATTCCCCGGGGTATCACTTTGGTATTTAATACTTCCACCGCAAACATGAACCAATCTACTTTTACATAAACCTTATCGGTTTGAAGTACACTGGTTGAGTGGATGCATCATCTAATATCACTTTCACTTTTTGTTGCATTGAAAGGAAAAAATTTGTTGCTAAAACTGTCCGCTCTAAGTGAACCAATCAGTTGTAACCAGACTCCCATACAGCTGCAATTATTAGTTGTTAAATATAGATCATGTTATTTTTGTACACACCTTTGACTAGATATCTTAGTAAGATATTTTTGCGTCATTAGTAATAAGTCACGAAACATATTTAACGAAAGTTAATTATCACTATATTGGAGGAACTATAACCACTCCCTCAAACGCGAACTACAATGAAAAGTTTTTTTCCCCCTTAAACTTATAGATGGTGAATATAAATGACCTAGGCTGCAGCCTGGATCCTTGCTCTCACTGTAATTCTATCAACCTGATTACCAAATATATGAGCTTTTTGATAAAACTGAAATTTAAGCATTTAATTTGTAATACCAAAAATGTAAGTGACTGAATTTCTAGCTCTTACATAACTGTTAGGAATGGCAATGAGATGGGTCGGATGCGGATCTTATTAAATCTGTACCCACCTCATTAGTCCTGAAACCCCACTCCGCCCTGTGCTGACATCGGGTCAAAAGAATGGAATATTAATGTAGTTTAGGAAACTCGACCCCTCCTCGATCCGCCCCACTTTTTCCTTACTCGCGGCCACATCCACAGTCTGTTCGAGACTTAATAGAAGAACAAGGCACAATTACTCTGAGCACCGCCAGCACCCTCTACCCAAGGCACAACCACACTCACCATTATCACCCATCACCACCAAATAGAAAGAGAGAATTCAACAAAAAAAAGTAAAAAAAATGAAAGAATTAAAAAAAAGCCCATATGTCGGTCCAGCGCCTCGTCGTTGCTAATTCGCCACTTCGATCACACCACCTCGTCCTTCACTGTCATAGAGGTTGCAGATCCAGCGCCCACAGAGGCAGCAGATCCAATGCCCCTTGTAGCTCTCACGGACGCTATGTAGCCACAGCAGTCGCACTTGGCAAACTCGACCGCACTACCACTACTCTGTTGTTGCGCCGTCACCACCATCTTTTTCTATTGGTGGCTCTGTTTGTTTGCAGACTAGACTTGGCCGCAACTATTTGGACATAAATATGAGGTGGATGTGGACAAACGATGGAAGCTGAAGTCGGGGTGTGCTGTTTGGTTGAGGTGGTCGGTTAGGTGGTGGCGAGTTGGAAATGGTTTGTGGCCGTGAGGGGGTTGACCACTAAAGGGGGGGGGGGGGAAGGGGGCGGAAGCAGCGGCAGCGGCGCAGAGTCAGCAGAAAGAAAGAAAGGCTTGAAGGGTTTTGTTATTTGTGGGCATGTATATATATGTTAGATGGACGGCCGAGATCAGCTGATAAGTTATGTTTAAGGTTTGAATACCGAGTCTGTCTGGACAGAAAACCATACTCGATCCTAACCTGCTATGGGTTAAAAATTTAAATACCATAACCGCCCCATAACCCGGTCATAGTCAATATAATCTGCTCCTATCGGGACAAGGCGGGTCAGAGATCCGCTGGCTGAGGATCTAATTGTCATCCCTAATAACTATACTCCTATGTTTTTACTGTACAATTTTCTTATGGCTGAAATCGTGGTGTGATGTTGTCTAGGTGGAGGTTGTGATGTTGATGCAGTAATGATGATGGTGGTGGGAAAATGTGCTCATTGTTGTGGCATATGGGTGGTTGGAGAGAGAATTATGGTGTAGTTGCGGTTGCATCAGGCAATAACATGGTAGTTGTAGTGGACATAAGTTGGTGGCGACATCAGCGACAGTGTGGTGGAGATGGTAGCTTCATCCTAGAGGTGGCAGTAGAGACGGTATGGCTACTCACCATAATGGGGGTAGGGGCATGAGCCATCTAAGTTCTAAAATTAAGTGAAAATTAAGGAGATGTTTGATAAAACTGAAATTTAGGTGCTGAAAAAGTTAAGCGCTGAATTCGTAAAACTGAAAACTTTGAGCAACTGATTTTTTACTTGAAAATAAGTTAACCTATTTGGTAAACCAAAAACAGATGTCTGAAAATTATTTATTTACAAATTTATCCATTTTACCAAAATTATGCATTTGTTTATGTAGTACTTTATAACTTTGGGGGGGGGGGGGGGGGGGTAAAATTGTATTGGCAGTGGCAGTGGCAGTGGCAATGACGATGGAGTAATAGTGGTGATGGTAACGGCGGCGAAGAAAAGTTGTTAATGGTGGCAGTAATGGTCGTGGAGACGAGCTGTTGGAAGGTGATAATAGTGATAAGCAGCAACATAGCGGTCATGGCAATGGTTATAGTATGATGAATTTTTAGATAATTTTGACAGAAACGGACATGGTGACTACAACGACGATATGATAAAAATGGCAGTGTCCTTGTGGTAGTGGTGGTGATAGTGACTAGGTCGTTAAAATTGTAGTGATGATAGCAAAAGGAAATAATGGTTATGGTGGTAGTTGTATCGTGGTGGAGTCGATGTTGCTCGCAAGTTAATTGAGGCGGCATCGTGGTTGTAATTATTTTTTTATATAAAAATATGTTAAATAACTTTTAACTACCTCACTTAGAATTAAGAGGTCAGCATTAAGTAAGTTCACCCTGACTTAAAATATTAGTCTATTTTTAATAAAAATTAATTTTTTAAGTGATACAAGGTTTAACATTATTAAACACATTTAATTAAAAATCATTAAAAACTTTAAATTTTTAGTGCTTAATTACTTTATCACACACCCTAAGTCTCTTTGACTTAAATTCTTTGTCTAATTTAGATAGGTATTAATTCTTTTAAGTGATACAAAGTTGAGCATCATCAAACACACATATTAGGAATTATTCAAAATTTCAATCATGAAAAGGAAATTGAATTTGTTAGGAACCATACCTAAATTTGAACTTGTAGCATGCACCATGAAAAGAAAACTCCTAACACAAAAACACTCCAATCTGGCCGAAAATTTAGGTATGAACCCTAACCAACGCAAGAATACTCATGGAAGCACAGGGTTGATAGATAAGGTATCCAGTAAACCAGCGCCGAATTAGCAGATAGCTCCACTTGGCACGTACAATTCTTTACACTGCTGAATCGTAGTCAAAGTGAGATCTCAGACACGATTAAAGGCAAAAGGATCGCACTACATTTATTTGTCCGAGAACTGTTTTCACCTAAAACAACCATGGGCGTTCCACAAACCACAGTTCTTAGAAAGGAAAGTTTCTATGTCAAAGTTCTAATGGTAATCGTCAGACATACAACCATCAGTCATATGTAGCATCCAAAATAAGGAATACTCTAAACTCCTGCCGATTAGCTCTGTAGACAGGTCCAGTCAAATACTGTCATTTCAGTATCTGACCCTGGATCTTTAAATTCTTGGTCCAATGAGCGAGATGTCGGCGGGGTTGTCTACAAAAAATACCCTTATAAGTAGTTTGCTACCATTACTCGTAGAGGAACATCGATGACTAGCAACTCAGCAAGCATTGGATTCTCAACTAGCCGTATTATGGCACTTGGGAGTGAATAGCCAACCAAGGTCACATTACCATAAGCATAAGAATAGCACTATTTGCACCACCCCAGAAGGCTACAAGGATAAGTACTATCATGCAAAGCGTGAGGGGAGTGCCATAGGGCTACCCTAAGCATAAAGCATGAAAGCAAGCACGCTACATTGATGTCACGCGTACAAAAACCATTCATCTGATGTAAAATAACCCACTACGCATCCTACGCAGCACAACATCGCCAGAAAGTTGGGAGTACCTACATAGTTGCAATTGGATTTCTGCAATTGGGCCCTCTAATATACTGCAGTTTCGTATATGACGATGATTTGAACAACAGATTTTCTATTCGACAAGGTACAAATATTGGTCCCAAGATAAAGGCTTATGCCAATGGTACAACTTTAAAAACACTAACTAGTCTTCGCTACAAATTTTAACTACATCAAGAGAAAAAAAACAAGTGTTCCTACAACTGATAACTACATCAAGAATGTGAAAAGACAACAAAGTTGCTACATGGGCTAACTACATCAAGAACGTAAAAGGACAACAAAGTGGAATTAGCTTACAAAGTGCAGGTTCCGCAGTTCCAGCCCAACTAATGGCAGTACCTAGAATATTAGACTTTCTTTTATCAGCAAAGACAGAAATATGGCCTCCAAAGGCAGAGGTAAGAAACTGATATTGTGTTCTGACTTATACGCAAAGTACCTATATATATTGAAATCGAAGATAACCAGCTTATAAATGAAAAGATGAACAAAGCTATAGTATATCTCACCAACCTTATACTCTTGGGCCACCTCGCCTATAAACCTTCGCCATGTAAATGAGACGTAACTATATCAATCATCCCAAGCACCATCTGCCGCACCCTCATTCTTTACCATCGAGGGGGTGATCATGTACTTGTACTTATCCTCTATGTTTATTGATGTATGACCCATTGAGGGGAGTTTGTTCAGTGCAGTCCTTGCTTCCCTTTGTGCAGCAGCTGCTTCTCTCTCCTTCTTTCTTGCAACCTACAAGTAGATATCAGTAACAGTTCTTATGAAACCATTGAAATAAGGAGATAAATTCAAGTGACAATCAAAATGCATTCCATCCCATGTATAGAAAAATAAAGACTAATAAAAGTCAAGAGTAAGAACAGAAACAGATGAAGCAAAGTGAAATAAAACAGCCATTTTTCAAGATGCAAAAAAATAGGGAAAATAATCAAAATATATACCTTCCCTGTAGCAAAAGCCACAGCGTTACCAGACTGAACATCTGATATCGCTTTCCTTATCTGTGCAACAAGGAACTGCAACACACAAGTTTGCCAATTAAGAGCTACAGTATCAGTTTCTCTGAAGAGAAAAATGGGAGCAATAGAAAAAAGAACGGGTGAATTAAGAACAAACCATATCACGGTCAGTGTAAAATGAAGTAGCTCGGCCTGTTGATCCAGCACGACCAGTCCTTCCAATCCGATGTACATAATCTTCCATGGTCTGAAATTGATGAAGCGAGAACAGAAGCTTCAGCTTTAGTATTTGCATATTACTTGTCACTGAAACCCAGTAATAGTTCGAAGAGGGTCACTTTTTCAGAAAAACAAACATGTGAATTGTACACTTGAAATCCACTATCCACCAGGACTTCTAGATAAGTATAACTTCCATAATACGTGAATCGCTAGAATTATTGGATGAGGTAAGAGTTTGTGACCAAAGGCTTTGATTTATTTGGATCACAGGATAATCCATACCCAGGAAGAGAACTTATATTATAATTTTTCAAAAAAGAAGAGATTTCACTAACCAACTTGAGAATTTGAAGTAAATTTCTAAAACCTGTTGGCGCAGTCATTTGCAGCGAAATGTACCTTTGGAAGATCTAGATTGATAACATGAGCAACTCCAGTGACATCCAAACCGCGAGATGCGACATCGGTAGCAACCTACAGAACAAAGTCAAGATATAAACCTTAAAGATAAAGGACTTGATGAGACAAGGAAAATCCAGACCAAATAAAGTAGAGGCCAGGAAAATTATGTAAAATACAGGAAGGAACCAAGGACAAAAAGAATGCGAGATGGATGCACATTTCCCTAGGATAGCCTAACTGCACCAATAACATAGGCTTCGCATTATAATACAAGCTGCTGAACATATATAAGGAAGGTCTCTTTACAAATCAATTTTTCTCCAGCCGAAGAGTTAAGGAAATAAAGGCGCATCTAAGCATGATGAAACTGAAACACATTGCGAACGCAAAGGCTAACCTCATCAATACATCTAAACAGTATGAACTACAGCTAAAACCATGTAGCATAAATTATTTTTGACATACCAAGATTTTAATAGGGCCATGCCTAAAATCACGAAGTGCAGCCTCTCTTTCTGACTGAGTGCGCCCACCATGAAGAGCAACTGCTTGCAGACCTTGCGCTACCAGCGCATCAGCAACTTCATCACACCTAGTCTGCAATCAGACACACATTAGGATGCCAAAACTTGAATCAAACAGTTTAAATTGTCAAAAGGAGGCGGGGAAGAGAAAAAAAAGAACAGAACAAGATATAAATCTGTCTCTGAGGATCAGCAATACCTTTCGTTCCACAAATACAATGGTCATAGGAAAAGGATGGCCAGAACCTTCAGCCTGAGTAGCCTCCTCAACAAGCAATGCTAGAAGCCGGTCAATCTGCAACATATTAAATGCTAAGAAAACATTATTATTAAAGCATTAAGTTGCCAATTCGTTGGATCACAGAAATGCCATGCTCATCTTGAAATAATAGAAGACAGATAACCAACCAATAAATCAAGAGCATCCAAAAACACCGCAAGTAGATACTTTTATTACTGTAAAAAGGAAACATCCTCCGGAAAACTGAATAGGGCTTGAGCCGAGGATGCACCGGCTAGGGCCTTGGGGCACTTGCATTACCCGACACAGGCTCGATACTTAAAGATATGTGGATCATGCTATCTGGAGGGAAAGGGTCCTTTGGTTGACAACCTTATGAGGAGAAAATTTCTGGCTAACTGGTGCAGTATGCGCAAGCAGAACAGGGCGAACAATCAGGTTTGGAATCTTCTTGTAGCCTTACCTGGAACTCTAACTGCCCACAATCAGTAAAGAAGTTACCAAACCTGACAAACCTTGGGTAGTGCTTATTTTGGCAATTTGAAAGGAGCGGAAATGGATTGAGCTCCCCAGTATAGGCCAAGTAACAGTTACTAAGCCTTTTTTTCCCCCTGGCTCAACAAGGTTTCCCATTTCTGATGAGTCTTTTTACGAGATCGTAGAGTTCTATTGAGGCATTTTTGTAGTTTACCTTTTTAAACTCCTTGGGTGATTGATATGCTCCCAAGTCAATATTATTGGTATTCTTCCGACTTACATTAATTCATTCTGCTATAGTGTTTTGGTCAAGGGAAAAAAAAAAGTTGCTCGGGGAAAAAAAAATGGCAAGTTTTCTTGCAGGCATTGCTCCCTCTTAACATGAGAAATTACAACATATCCCCCTTCTTAGACGAGCAGTATCCACATATGCCAACAGAAAGGACAGATAATCTCACTATTCCGACTTCATTTCTCCACTTAGATTTTAGATATTATGCAACATGGCTATGTGAAGTAAGGCCAACAGAACTTCGGTCTCTGTCAAGTATACATCTCAGGCATGTTGAGTTATTTTTTCTTAAACAACATCGCCTACCTTTTTTCTCTAAGGTCCGTAATGTGAAGAATGAATAACCTAGGACCAACAACTACCTCCAAAATGAACTCATGCCCAAAAAAGGACCCTCAAGAGGCCTTTTATTTTTTTATATTTGGATAATTATTATCTGTGAAGAGTTTCCACAACGGCAGCCAAAGTGAGGGCAAACCCCCTTACAATGGATAGAGGTAACTTAAAATGCACCTCTCGACCAAGCTCCATGACAGCAGCCTCCCAAGTCCCAACACCTTGCACCTTGAACATGTATTCCACATCACGGAAACCTCGATGCTGGCTTTGTCAAGCTCAACGGTATTCTGGTTGTACGAAGTTTGCCATTGCCTTGACTCCCACATTTCAACTATTTATCATCTTTAAGACGGCATTTACTAGCAAAAGAGGCTAGTTTACTGATTTTAAAAAGACTCCGATCAACAACGTAGACATACTTCCTTCTACCTTAATGAAGGATTTTTATGATCAGCAATGCAAAGTAAGGGAATCAGGCTCTGCCATGAGTCAGGAGATAATTAGTGCCTTCAGCCCATTTTTCCAAAGATCTTATATCTCGTTTGCAGGGCCTTTAGACCCAACCACATTTATCACACACCAAAGATTAATGGCGTACGTTTTATAGCATGACATAGCAGGAGCTAAAGAGGTGGGCCATCAGCGGCATCATTTTTGAAAAGAAACAAAAATATTTAGATCTGAAAAGGTCATTCGATATATATACACTCACTAGATACATGTTCAGTGACAGCAAAGATAACTATTTGCTGATATATGGCCTACTTAATTTTTCCCTTAAACATACAGCTCCACACGGATCTCTTTATGTTAAGGACAAAACAGTAAGATATACATTTCTAAATGTAAACTAAAGAAAATCTATGTACAAGTGTAAAACCAATTTAGCCAACAGGGGAAGATATATCTTCAGTTAAATGTCCAAACTAACCTCAAACAGTGGCCTTCACTTAGACACCTTAACCAACATATAACTTAAGTGGGCTAGAATGGTCCTTCAACAACATAAAGTTACATATCAACTAAGCAAAGCATATAAGAGAAGACTTAAATTTCCATAAACGAGAACGAGCATACCTTTTCATATTCGGAAATCTTCTCTAAAGTTTGTGATACATTTGCCGTTGGGCTGCTCACTCTTCCCACCTTTACTTGCACAGGATTTGTTAGATATTCCTACAAATTTGCAGAAATGCAAACAAAAACTAAGTGAGAAAAGGTTTTGATAAAATACTCTATCATATTATGTCACGGGATTCTATCAATCACAGATTATATCCAAATGTTGCATACTTGAAGATGCATTTTGTATGAAGCTTGCATGCAAATGCTGCTAGCATAAATGCATGAAAACAAGGACAGTGTTGAAGTCCTTAGCTAATCACATAACAAGTAAATGATGCTTCAGACTACAAATACTTGGTGTCATGAAGGTACAACTACCCATATGTGAAAGAGACGACATAAATTGCAAACCTGAAGTTTGTAACTATCAAGTTGAAAAACCAAACACAGCCCCATCATATGAAATTATATTGAAAAGGAAATATTGCTTAGGCCTAACCTGTGCTAGTGCTTCAATCTCTACTGGCATGGTTGCACTAAATAGTAAAGTTTGATGCTTTTCAGGGAGATTCCGCATCACCTGAACAAGAACCAGACAGCATGTAAAAGCCCTCTTCCATGGGGTCAATGGACCACATGTAGAGAATGAGATGAGAAAACGCTTCAACTTTCAACAAACAAGAGGAAACTTGTTTAAACCTATTGTCAATTTAAAGCGAGGGCACACTGCAATAGTCAGGAAGAGGTAGTGATGGTGCTCCATAAGGCTTTTTAAGTGTATTAAACACCAAACCTTATCTTTTTCCTGTTTCTGAGGCTACATGGAAACTGCTTAAGCTAAAAGAAAGAAAAACGTATAGAAAGGTACGCCATGATGCACAAGGCAACTACTTAAGAAAAAAAACAGTTCAAAAAGCATATATTTGTGGAGTACATGTCAACTTTACTGCACTTGGTCCAGCATAAGCAAGAGATGACACCACAAAATTGAATCCCGGGCCTTGGAAACCAAACTTAGTATGTACCAATGAAGAACAAGAATGAACTAAATCAGATTTCAACTGCAGAAAACGTTAGCTTAGAGGATTTACATCACAATAAAGTAACTGGGTGTATGAACACCGTACATACACGGAGAAAAGGCTAGCCAGAGACACTCCAATACTATTTTTGAAAAGGAATGGGGGTAGACAAGGAAAAAAAAAAGGCTCCAAGGCAGCCACATTACATTCAAAAGCAGACGTAAAGAATATAGAGCATAACCAATGAGACTCAAACCTCTCTGATTTGTGGTTCAAACCCCATGTCAAGCATTCGATCAGCCTCATCCAAAACAACATATGAAATTCGAGAGAGAAATGTGTTTCCTTGTTGTAAATGGTCAATAAATCTTCCAGGAGTAGCCACCACTATACTGACTCCTGCTCGTAATTCAGACCTCTGTCATGTCATCCAGCAAGAAAACCCAAAAGGAAGCACAATGAGAACAACTTTGGTCAACTCAAGATCAAACTAAAAACAAACTGGTCAAGCCAACATCACACACCTGATCAGCAATATTTGTTCCACCCACAACAATTGCTGTTCTGAAGGAATCTAAAGATCTACTAAACGCTTTAACCTGCAAAATTAACATGATTGCATAACCTGTTGAGCATAATATAAAAAAGGACTCAAAAATAGTTTAGATAAGAATTTAGGTCTAAATCGATCTCAGGAAGACAAAATCGATGTTACTGGTGTATGTAAAAGGTCTCAAGAATAAGAAGGCAGATACACAACTGCCCGGAAAACACGTCGAACAAGACAATTAAGAGAATAAGATGTGTATTTAATCAAGACATGGTTAAGCAGAACTAGAACTGGCAACACTGCCTCAGTTTACAATTGATGAACACGTTTGTATCTGAAAGCCAACTCGCTAAAATGGTTACCCACCTGATACTAGGACTGCATAAACTTGCTTAGGTATAAATGCCAAATTTGATAAATGTTCAACAGCCCTACTGTACCCTTTTTATCAGCAAAAGATCCCTATTAGCTACTTGTAGGGCCCCCTAGTCTCCACCTTAAACTTCCAGAAGCTATTATAAAGGCCCATGATATCAACGGATCCACCATCAGTTCTGCCTCAGTTATAGAACTCAAGTACATACAAGAATGCCATATTAGGGGAGCTAGCTGGACTGAAATAAACTCTTACAAATATCACCTGATAGATTTGTTGAGCTCAATGCCTTCCCTGATCATTTCACAGAACATCCAAACTAAGCATTGACCACCATAGTGAATCAAAAGAGTAAAGCAAACAAGTATACAAAACTAAAATTCAAAAAACTAGTATGGTCCTTCTGTATGGTGGTCTTTTATTCCCGGTGGCCGTGGGTCCATGTCAGAACCAACCAGCTTAAGTTTAGATTCTAGAACCAATTCAATGATGAATGCAAGCAAAGAGCAGAAGGACTGCATGGGTTAGAAAAGAAATCCTCAGAATGCTCTGTTTAGTTTGGAACATAGAAGATCATCTAGCTACCAACAACTCTTCTATTTCTACCCAAAAGGTTTAACGGCTATCGTAGGCCCGTAACTTTCACTTTAGGCTTCCAAAGGATTTATTAAATGTTCAGCCAATCCATAGCATCAGATCCCTTTTTAGGAGATTGTTTTTCCAATTATAAAGTACTATGTGTTACATGTGCAACATATCAATTGAACTATCAAGTACTTAAAACAGAAATCTACTCCGTGCAACCAAAACACAAGTTCAAGATGACGTGCAACACACCAATTCATATCAAGAACTGAAAAAGAAAATCTACTCCTGCAACCAAAACTAAAGTTCAAGATGACGTGATAAGATTTATCAAGTATTTTAATTACTAAATCAAAATTTCACAAAGGCGGGAATGAAGTTGAAGAAGTCTGGCCAAGAGATAAGCTTCATAGTTTAGGTTTCGTCAATTTTGTCTTCATAATACATGAAGTAAATTCCTCTCAGCACTTTCTAATGTCTTACTTCTGCTTCGAAAAGACAAAAATAAAGTAGGAAGAAGAAGAAGAAGAAGAAGAAGAAGAAGAAGACTATAACAACTATCGCAACATTCCAATTTGCCTCGGTCCATAACTTGGAAGGAAGAACAAGGCCACTACAAATATGTAAATTTTCCGCAATCCACTTAAAAATCATCTCATGTTACATGATTTAAAACAAACATGAAATGGAACAGAACTGTCTTACTTAACGATTATCAACAGTCAAAACCCTACTCTTAATTACAAAATACCTTACCTCTTTCTCTATCTGCTGCGCGAGCTCTCTTGTAGGAGCCAACACCAATGCCAATGGTCCATCACCACGCCGAACGGGAGGCTGAGCAAGACAATGCTGCAAATAAAAACAAGAAAACCACAAGTCACACGGTAACATTCTAACTTATGACTAGATGCAATTAAAAATAAACTCAATGAGGCACATAAAAGTCATATCCAAAGACCTGTATCATTGGGATGGCAAATGCAGCAGTTTTGCCACTACCAGTTTCCGCGCAACCCAAAAGATCCCTGCCACTTAGAGCAACTGGCATGGCCTGAGCCTGGATAGAAGTGGGCGTGGTGTACTCATGGAAGGCAATATCCTTCATGATGCTTGAGTGCAAGCACTGAATATGCAAATATCATTTTACGTCATATGCCATAAACTGATTGATGTTGAGGCAAAATGACCCAAATTAATTGTGATAACTAGTTTGCTTACCATATCTGTAAATGACTCAATAGGCGCAGGTGCAGAGGGGGAATCTGTAGCAACGGTAACATCAACATTAAGTCGTAAACGGACCTCTTCTATCTGTAGAATATGGATTATATATTGAGAATTATGATTTTCAATGACGAATAGGGATGCATGTGATAATTGGTTATAAAGTTACTTAACTAGTACAACCTATTCACGAAAATACTGCTAAGGACTCCACTGAATCATTGACCTACTCCTAATGAAACAAAAATTCTGTAGTTAGCAGGAAATACATCTGAAAGAACCATTAATCTCTAATTCGGATCATAAAGCGATAATTATACCAGCAAAAGAAATGCACTTCAAATATGGGTAGCCTTATAGGCACTCCCTGTACTACTTTGCACGATTGTATGTTGTAAAATCCCGTCCAATAAATAGTATAGCAACTGCCATTAGCCTTTTAGGAGTGCCGATAGGGCTACCCTTCAAAGAATCACTTATCTATGATGCTAACTCCTAATAAAGAATAATTCCACATTCAGCAAAAATAAAACTTGCTTGGAACATAAACCACATATTGAAACAAGGTTGCTCCATTTTCCTCCTAAATTCAACAAAAAGATTCACAAGTTAGAAACAAAATCGTTACATCTCCACTGCCATGAAGAAAATTGAGAAACCGCTGCACAAGTTCACGTCACGTAGGCCAGTGTGAGTTTTCCCTCAACATTGGATAGGCAAATTCAAAATTCTTAAAGCATTTCAATCCAACTTAAAAGTCACCATCCGCGAGAAATTGGCCATTTACGACAGCAAAGTTTGAGCCTAAGAGCCAACTACCTCACTTCTGTTGTATTTTTTCCTGTGTCGTTTTGCAAATTCGTACAATAGGTTTAGCAACATGTAAACATCTAGATGAACTCAAATAAAAATCCTAAGACATGTAAGTTTCGTCGTTCTCCAATTTTTAGAAGTTGGACAAGCAAAGCCGTGTTTACTAGAATAAACGGCAAGATAGGAGAGGCGATAGGGCAAGGGTGAACTGCCTGGCAAGTCAAGCTACGGTAAAAACAACACTAATAGGCTAGGACTTCGCAAAAATCAAACGGGCCAATTCAAGTCCGAGGGACACAATAGTCAAATTGAAGCATGAAGGTTGACTAAACAAAGTGGCAACATAAATAGCACCAAACATGACAACCACAATAAAACCCTAGAACTACATTTTAATATCAACGGCTTGCCTAATCGTAATTACGAAAGACGGCTACATACTTACAATCAAGTACGCAAATGAAAACGGCTAGTTAAGGAGGAACGGGGAAATTCAGAACACCTGTTCGGGTTTAAGACGTTGAACGCGTTCGGAGGGGTTCCACTGAGGAACGACGGCGTCGGGAACGGCGAGAGTTCTCGGCGATAGCAAATTGCTGGAGCTCCGGCGAGCTGCATTGGAGAAGACGGAGGACGAACTGTGGTGGTGATTGTTCGCGGCGGTGCTGCCGTTATTGGAATGGCTGGATTGAGAATTGAGCTTGTGGCTGTGGTTGCAATTACTGCCGTTACCGCCTAGGGTTGTTGCGGCGGCGGTAGCGATAGTTGAGTTTCGAAGATGAGGAGGCACATAAGACATCGTTTGTTCCGGTCTGCTTTTCGGCGACGGAGGAGTGAGAACAGTGAGGATGCGTGTGATTAGTACGAAGCTGATGACAGATAAATGAAAATGGCGTCTAGTAATTGGAGGTGCATATTCAAACCTTTTTTGGGTTTCTTACGAAAGTGTCGGTAAAGCAACAATGAATTACTCCATGCGTTACTTAAACCGGTTCTCTCGATTCCAAAAACTGTAGGCTGTACAGTGTTGTTTTAACGGTAAGGGAAAGTAGGGTGCTTTTGGCCAATGCCCGAAGCTTGTTTTGCAGATCGGTGTTGTCTGATCAGACTATTTGCGATTTCCAGCAGAGGTGTCACTTTTCCGGCCTCCGTACATTCTTATGCTGGGCTAGGATGGTTCCCAGGCTATGGGATGTATAGGAGTCATATATTTACTGGTTCTAGATTCTCTTATGTTGTATGATGGTTTTACTAGCGTAGTCTTGTACGATGTTATCTTTATTAATGGTAGGGTACTTACCCCTTTTAAATATATATATAGGGAGTCGATCCCTGTCTACAGGTGGAGAAATCGTTATTTCTCCACCATAAATCTAGCCGTCCACGTATACTCGTGGACGGCTCAGATGGCTTTTTTTATCTTGAAAAAGTTGCAACCGCAACTCTTTCATGCTGTTACAAAATTTGACAATTATGCCCCTCAACCCCAACCGCAAGAAAGAGTAGCGATCGAGGGCCCGCGTCGAAAATCCCCAACCGCAACACTTTGTTGCGGTTGGTATCATTTTTTTTACGCCAAACCCCCCCCCCCCCCCAAACTGCAACAAATTATTGCGGTTGGTATTATTATTTTTTTCATTTTTTTTTACGCCAAAAACCCCCCCAACCGCAACAAATTGTTGCGATTGGTATCATTATTTTTTTTAGATCAAAACCCCAACCGCAACAAAGTGTTGCGGTTGGTATGATTTCTTCCCTCACCAATGCCCCCCTTCCCCCCCCCCCCGGTATGCCCCCCATCCCCCCCTTCCCCAACCGCAACACTTTGTTGCGGTTGGGATGATTGGTTCTTGTTGATCCCCCCTTGCCACGTGTCCTTCCCCCCCCCCGGTAAACCGCAACTCTTTGTTGCGGTTGGTATGATTGCATCTAACCAACCGCAAAAAGTGTTGCGGTTGGGGGAACCCCCCTTTGCCACGTCCCCCCCCCCTCGTGATGCCCCCTTCCCCCCCCCACCTATGTCATTTTTCCCAGTCCTCCCCCCCCCTCATGTCCTCTCTTTCCAGAGGCAGCTCAAAGCTCGGCCGCACAGTCTTCTGCAAATTTTTTTCTTTTACAGCCTTTGACTACTGCTCACTCACGGATCTAATTTTTTCGGTCTTCTTTCTTCTCTCTCCCTCACTTTTCTCTATTTATAATCCGTTCTCCCCGAACCCTTTCTTCCACTCTCCATCATCTTTACCAACTCTCCTCATACTCCATATCTCACCTACATAATCTCCACAACAATACAAACAAAAAAAAATTACGCTAAAAGATCTCGGTGGATTTTTCTTTACATATATTAAGTTAAAACAAGTAAGTATTTTGAATTTTCTTATAATTCAATGTTAATTTCAAATTGTTCTTACCGATGGATTGTTTAAATTGTGTTATACTTAAATTGTTCTTACCATAGTCTAAAATTCGTGTTTTTTGATAGTTTGAAATTAGGGATTGAAGTAGCGAATATTAAAGTGAATACGAAACGTAATTGTCGCTAAAGGTGAAAAGTTAATTAGACAGTTTTTCACGAATTTATAAAAAATACCTAGAGCTAGATTTTGCCAAAGTTCAAAAAAGATACCCTAATTATTTTTAAAAGATCTATATCAAAGAAAAATTTTAGATTTTTTCAAAGACTGGAAAGGGGTTAACTGATACGAGAAATCTTGTAACTTTGCAGTGTAATTTAAAATATCAAGCTAGCGCGATTTCGCGTGAAACTTTTATGAGAACCCTAGGATGTTGGGAAGTTCCATTTTCCAGGAATTCGGGCCATTCTGAAGTCGTTAGCTATTTTTTTTGCCGAACGGGCTTTTAACCGCTCGATCCAGACATCGGTTCGAGATTTTTGGGCGAAAAATTCATAAAATAGTTTTTAGATCAAGAATGAATTCAGAAAGCTTAAAATAGAATTTTAGAGCACTTTTGAGATTTTCTGATGCTAGGGGGCATTTTGGTAATTTGCCACCCCGGGAGGGGTATTTTGGTAATTTTATAATGTTAAATTTTTCAAAGGACTTTTTAGTCCAGAAATGTGAGTAAAACACCTGAAAGGTTGTTTGAAGCTGATTTGGGGCGTTAGGGTGATAATGAACCCCCGGGGGCATTTCGGTAATTTGCCGCTCATCGGGGTATTTTGGTAAGTGATCATTGTAAAAATTTTCGACACAACTGGAGGAAATAATTTATATTTTTATTTATATTTTATTTATTGAGAATGATATAATTTTTATTTTTTAGATTTCAGTATAAATATGGATGCAACCGGAGGAAATAATTTTTGTGAAGATTCTGATCCACCTTACTTAGGTCAAGTTTTTCAAACACTGGACGAAGTTGAAGCATACTATAGAGCATATTCGAAAACGATAAGTTTCGGTATTAGAATTAAGACGACTAGAAAATGGGCGAATACAGATCAAATTTGTGGAAGACTATTTGAGTGTCATAGAGGAGCACCGCATGTACCCCCGGTTGTTCGGATCAGTGACAAAGGGCCAACAAGACAAATAAAACGGGACACATTTTCGAGTACCGGCTGCAAGGCCCATGTGTATGCAGTACACCGGAAAAATTAAAACCATTGGGTTGTGACGGGAGTGGAGTTGAGCCATAATCATCAGTTGATGACCCCTAGTAAGATTGGTCAAATTCATTAACACTGAAAAATAAGCACGGCACACAGACAACTGATATTTACAATGGCCGAGGCTAAAATTCCACCTTCTAGAATGATGGGGATTTTCTCAAGCCAAGCTGGGGGGATTGACAAGTTGAGTTTCAACGTAGTAGACCTTCGAAATGAACTTCATGTTCAGAGGAGAGAGTCTTTCGGTAAGAGTGATTCTCAAGCTACACTTGATATCTTCAGAAGCCTTCAGAGTGAGAATCCTAACTTTTTCTATAGTCTCCAACTGGATGATGAGAACTGCATTAGTACTATATTTTGGGTGGATGCCCGTTCTAGGGCTGCTTACCAAATTTTTGGGCATGTGGTGACGTTTGACACCACATATCGCACAAATAAGTACTTTATGCCTTTTGCTAACCACCACTATCAGTCAATCTTGTTTGGCTTTGCCCTGCTTAGGGATGAGACGAAGGAGTCATTTACGTGGTTATTTGAAACGTGGCTTAAAGCAATGTATCATATTCCTCCAAAGACCATCATCACCGACCAAGATTTGGCAATGAAAAATGCAATCACTAATGTCCTTCCAGATACTCACCATGGCCTGTGCACATGGCACATAAGCAACAAATATCCTGAACGGCTTCACAATGTATATGCAAACCATCCGACATTCAAGAGTGACTTTAATACATGCGTGAAGAAATCGTTGATAGTAGATGTGTTCGAGGAAAGGTGGGCCAAGTTAATGGATGACTACTATTTGCACAATCATGAATGGTTACAAGCGTTGTATGAGATCAAGACACAGTGGGTCGGTGCCTACACGAAAAAAATTTTTGCAGCCAGAATGACTACGACCTCGAGAAGCGAAGGTATGAATGCATTCTTTGATGGGTACGTAGGTCATTCTTCAAGTATAAAAGAGTTCGTACTAGAGATGCAGAAAGCCATTGACAGGCAATTTTTCCTTGAGAGAGAAGCCGACGCGGCTACAGTTTACAGAGAAAGAGCCATATTAGTTTTTTCACCTTTGGAGGCTCATGCGGAGCTAACCAGTGATTCTTTCCCGGATTACTAGTATATCTGCTCAGTTTACTGACAGCATATGCTATATCGGGTCTCGTGCAATTCATGATATACATTAGGCTACCAATTATGCGCGAATACTCTAATTGGTAGCCTAATGTATATCATGAATTGCACGAGACCCGATATAGCATATGCTGTCAGTAAACTGAGCAGATATACTAATAATCCGGGAAAGAATCACTGGTTAGCTATTGTAAGAATTTTAAGGTATTTAAAATATACCTTAAACTTTGGTCTGCATTATACAAGATATCCAGCTGTATTAGAAGGATACAGTGATGCCAACTGGATATCAGATTCTAATGAAACAAAATCCACAAGTGGATATGTGTTTACATTAGGAGGAGCAGCTATTTCTTGGAAATCCTCTAAACAGACATGTATTGCCAGATCCACTATGGAATCTGAATTCATTGCTTTAGATAAAGCAGGAGAAGAAGCGGAGTGGCTTCGTAATTTCTTGGAGGATATTCCAAATTGGCCTAAACCTGTGCCACCAATTTGCATACATTGTGATAGTCAATCTGCAATTGGAAGAGCACAAAGCAGTATGTATAACGGCAAGTCTAGACACATACGTCGCAAACACAATACGGTTAAAGAATTACTTTCTAGTGGAATTATCTCTATTGACTACGTGAAGTCAAAGGATAATATTGCGGATCCGTTAACGAAAGCTTTGACTAGAGAGAAAGTAAATACGTTATCGAGGGGAATGGGTCTTAAGCCTATGAACTAAAGAGTTGCCATAATGGAAACCCTACCTAGCTGACTGGAGATCCCAAGATCTAGGTTCAAAGGGAAAACCGAATTATGTAAATGCGACTCAGATAGAGCACTGTGGGGGTTAAAACCCTAATATCCATTCCTATGATGAGAAGACAGTGGCACCTTCAAAAGGTTAGGTTAAGCTATGCTTTTAATGACTCTTATATCTTGGAAATCCAAGTGGGGGGTGCAGTAGGAACCTCTAATAAGAAGTCACCTATGTGAGTAAGAAGTGGGCCGCTTCTATGAGAATTGTAAGGCTGAATTCTCAGAGAGTACTCATGAAAACCAGGAGTGTTCAGGGCCAAAATGAACACAACAATGAGAACCTCAAAACAATGTTTGAACGATACTGTGTGAAATTCTATTGTCTTGGTTTACACTAAAGGTTGAACAGTTCAAGACATCATGTTCACTGGTTAACCAGTAAATCCGATAGTTCTCACTAGGGAAGGTTCAAGGCCATCGGCTACCTATCCCGATGCAGTGTCGTTCTAAAGAACTCTTTCTTGTGTCAGTGTTTCTTTGTGTTAGTGTCCAGTCAATTTTCTATTCATGTGGGGGATTGTTGGAATTGGGTTTTAAACCCATTGTGAGAAGCAATTTTGAATCAATTTTCAAATGGGTTCTAAACCATATTTTGGTTAGGACCAAATTGATTCATGTTCATCTATTGGAATAGATGATCATGGTATATTCACATGTCTAAAACAAATGGAAGGTGAATGAGAAAATTGAAATTAAAGTTGGTGGATCAACTTGAAGGGAAGAGAGAATCCCACATAGAAGAATTAAAGCAAATGTTGTCTCCTTATAAGGCTTAGCCTTGAGCTAAGGGATGGGCCCCTTGGGGGTACCCATGTTTTGTAAGGAGGGAGGACCTAGGTTGACCCAAGGTCCACCACGCGCGCGCCGCCCCGCCCCGTCCCGGTTCGGTCCGTGGCCGTGGCTTGGGCCCATTAGGCTTTATTCTTTTTGGGACAAAAATATTTAAATAAATAAAGTTTATTTATTTATTTATTTTCTTTTCCTGAAAGTTGTGACCTTTCCAGCTAAACAGTTTTTCCTGTGAAGAGTTGCACCCCACAGTGGATACTGTGTATAAATACGAGTCAGTTTTACAAAAAAAAAAAATATACATACTGAATCCCGAAATTATTTTCTGTTATATTCCTGTGTCCGAAAGAGTTCTGTGCCTTTGTTTTGGTTCGCCGGGTCTGCAATTTGGAGTGCTCCTATTTCAGACGTATTGTCGTTGTATCCTGGGAGACTGTCGTCAAGAACCGTCAGCACTATTGCGGGACGAATAAGTCTTAAGGACAGTGAATCAAATTCACGCCTCGACCTTTTTCCTTTGCTGTTCTGCAATCTTCTTGTGAGTTGTTAAATATACTATTGTTTCTTTCCTTACGTTACTGCTGTTTTTGGAACCTTAACATATGCATGTTAGTATATTTTCGATATTGTTGTTCTGCACAAATATACACAAAGTATACGTAGAAACCAACATCTATTTCCTCCATCTTCACCAAATCCTCCACATAATCATTGTTATCATCGCTTGCAGATCTCGGTCTTCTTCTGCCATAAGTAATTCTTGCATTGGAGGCGCAACCGCGGTGGCAGTGGTGGTGGGGTGCAGTGAGGTGTTTGCCAGAAAAGAGCTTTTTCAGCTTTGTGTACTTGAGGTGGTGGATATAGGTTTTAGTGGTAGCGACGTTGGGTGTGAATTTGTATGAAGTGGGAAAGCCGGCGACTCTGTTATTGCCCTTGACCTGGGCGATGCAGCTGACTTTTGGGGATCAAGGGTCGGCACCGGTGGAGGAGGAATGAAATTGTAAACACTTCTTCTGTGGTGGAAATTGGGATGTTGTTGCTGGTAATTGTAGCCATTTCCTATATCTGATATCATTCCTGTAGTTGCTGTTGGTTGATCCTGTGCCTGAGAGAGAGCGAGAGGAGAGGGGGTTAATATATGCAAAAGGTTTGCAGGAATGGGAAACAACGGGTAGGGGAAAGGAGAATGTCCTTTGTGCCCCTCGTGTGGGGCCCACAAACGGACTTTTTTGGACAACAATGGAGAAAAGGACCATTCTAATAAACAACATAATGTCTAAAATGGATAAAGAAAATTGTTTAGGGATTAATGTGGCAAAACGCGTATAGTACAGGGACCACCCGAGTTGTTGCCTAAAAAAAAAATTTGTTAGGTCAAATGAGGCTAAACATACGTGAAAAATAAAATGTTTACATGTACTAGATTTACACTAAAAATTATTAAAAATTCAAACATAAAATGTCCCAGGAGAATGAGGAAGTAACGTTTTTCACACTCTTAATGTAACGGGAGAATCGGTATCGCTATCTCATGCTGAATCAAGCATGTAGAGATGAAGGCTCTTAGCAATACCGGTAGACAATGTATTGATGACGGTCAAATTTAGCATAGAAAATGTTTATTTTCACGCTTAGTATTATGTATATCCTTTTTATCCAGCAAGAAGATTTAGGTTTTATCATTAGTATACATTGTAGCGTCAAGATTTGGGTGTGAAATAGCATGTATAGGATGAACAAATAAATGCTAAATTTGTGTTTATGCCGGTGCTAAAATTTTTAGTTCCATCTTAAAATTGAAAGTTAAAACTCTAATAATGAGAGTCAGAACAATCACAGTTGCAAGTCCAATTATCTTGAAAAGTTTGGACAGAAATGTCCCACACCATTGAGGCTCAATTGCATTGAATATGGGCTTTGACGGGGCTTCGCTCTGGTCTTTCACAGTTCCCCTGAACAACATTCCTGTCCCCTTTGGGAGTACACAATGTGAAGATTTTTGTGTCCAAAATCTCAAATTGCTTATCTTTAGGAAAACCAAATTTCGTTTAGGCTCGGGTTCCTCCTGCTGAATGCGGGTTGGCAGGTTAGCTCTATGAGAATTGAGAAACTTTTTAAATGAAAATTTCTAGTGCACTACGTAAAGTTGTAAAATTGTATGTACCTATGTATCTCGCTTTTTGTTTATAGACGATAAATTCCCGATGATGCTATCTATCAAAGCTTCTTTTTGTCTACCTCGGAACGGTTTTTAGCTTTAGCGCTAAAGTTTCTTACTATTACCAATTATTTTGGTCTCTTTACTAGTATATGTTCTTATTGACGCACACACAAATGAGGTGCGTATGTAATTAACACGAGAAATAAATGGGGACAACTACTAATCTACATGAATTTCGGAAATGAAATGGATAGAATCTCTAGTCCGCTAATTAATCTCATTACACGAAGTATGTTAACTCAAGGCTGACGACGTAGTCCCGGTTTCAATGGCGCCATCTCCTTAGAAATAAACTTAATAGATATAGATTTTTTTATATCGATTCACAGGCCTAGCAGTGTAGTTTCGTACCGTGTGAAAAATCTTTTCAAAATAGGGTGAGAAAATAGTGGGTTTGTGATCCGGTTCAAGAGCTTGGGGGCGTGATCTTGGATCAAGCGACGCTAGCTTCTCAAAACGATGTGACAAGATAACAAACATGTTTTACCGATTAGAGGGCCTAGCAGCATGATCTTGAACGAAACGGCACAATCTTTTTTCCAGAAATAATGCAAAAAGACGACAAATTTGTATTGTCGGTTCGAGAGCGCGCATGACGGCGTGATTGCATATCAATCAACATGATCTCTCCGAGTTAACGTGGGAAGACAACGAACTCGTGATGCCGATTCAGTAACGTGGGCTGAGTGATCATGAATCGAACAACGTGATCTCTCCAAATTAATGTGGGAAGATAACAAACTTGTGATGACGATTTAAGGATTTGGCGGCGTGAACCCGAGTAGGATGGTAAATATTTTGGTAGGAGATCACCTTGAAATCGAAGGTTAAGAGCTTTCCTTTGATTAAGAAGCTTGAGCAAAGAAATTATGCAGATACTCTCTCTTAATCTGAAAAGTCTCCGAAAGCCGAGAAAAACACTCCAGATGTTCATTAGTTCTTTAGAAATGGGACGGAGAAATTTGAAAGAATATGACTTCTTGATCAATATCGTCACGGGTCATTATCTCTTAATTTTATCTTTTAACTTTAGAAGATAATGTCAAGTAAAAATTCAAAAAAAATTAAATATGACCCTAGTTCTTAATTGATTGGCATTTGTTAATTTTTCTAATTTAACTGAAGAAAAGCTCAACACTTGAAGTCAAGTGTGTTTGTTGCTCATTCAACGAGGAAACACTTGGTTACATAAATCAATATTCTTACGTGGTATCCTAAAATTGGCATAAAGTGTTTTATGTTTGCAGATGATTTCCAAAACGGATTCGCTCTGTAAGAGCTCTTCTGTGGAGTTGTTCATTGCATGACAATAAAGACGTCAAGTGGCGAAGTCAGGAATAATTCTTAAGGTGGGCACCAAACTTGCTTAGCTCCGACACTGATTATACCACCACTACCGCAACATGTACCACCATACCTGCAACCTTCACACCACCGCCACAAGTACACACCGACTGTGATCCTGGCTTTAACCCCCTCTGTAATATCCAACATCGGATGTTGAATAGTATGAGATGACCCTTATAAGACCTTACCAAGGAATTCATAAGTACCTATTTGGTTAGCCCTTTTGAGGGAGGCAATGCCCTGTGATGGGGCCGTGGACCGGGTCGTTACAAATGGTATCAGAGCCGACTCTCAAAAGCTCGGACTGGGATATCCAGTCGGGTTGTCGATAGTTGGGGAAACGAAGGGAGGCCCGGGTATATCCCACATCAAGAGGATGGTTGGGGCAACGAAGGGTGAGCCCGATATATCCCACATTGACTAGAGAGGAAGATTCTGGGCTATGTGTGATCGAGTCTTAGCGAGGATGCTAAGGTATAAGGAGGGGAGATTGTAATATCTCACATCGGATGTGGAATAGTATGAGATGACTCTTTTAAGACATTGCCAAGGAACTCATAAGTACCTACTTGACTAGCCCTTTTGAGGGAGGTAATGCATTGTGGTGGGGCCGTGGACAAGGTCGTTACACCCTCTCCTGCCGGCCGCCTCCCCCTCGGCCCACTTCGTAATTGTCAAATTACCAATTGTCAAACTATCAATCTAGAACTCCCATATTTTGAATTTCTAAAATCTGAATTTATAAGTTCTTAATCTCACAATCTAGATTGAAACAAAAATTATTCTCATTACTAACAAAGGGTTCAGGGAATTAGAAAATTTAAGAATCAAAGACGGATCTTACCTTGCTTTTAGTCTTTAGGTGCTGAGAAATTTATCGTGAAAATCACCGTCAACTGCTATGCCTTTGGGTTGCTGTGTTGAGAATTGACCTGCCGTAGTGTCGTGAGCTGGTGACATGCTGCCGGCCAACAACTCAGATAGTACTAGGGGTAAGCACGATTTGGTTGGTTCGGTTTGGAGGCTGAATACCCAACCGAACCAAACCGATCAACCTCAGTTTGAGAAGAAAAAAAAACGAACCGGGGTTGAATGGTTTGGTTTCAACGGTTCAGTTTCTGCTGATTGGACGGATTGAACGGTTCGGTTTGGACGATTTAATCGGTTTGGGTCAAACTCAATTTTGGACAAGTTTAGGCCCAAAAATTAATAACTTATACATACTAATAAGCTCCAAAAAAAACTGAATTTTTTTTTATCATAATTATTAACACTTAGTAAGATGTAGGCGACAAATGAAAAGTGTGTATTACGTTAAGAGATTTAGAGTTTATCCCATTTTATATGAGTGATTAGATAACTAAGGTTAGTTAAAAAATAACTAGGATTATGTAAAAATATAGATATGTTATATTATTATTATATACAGTTAGTTTGGTTTATGCGGTTTCAAAAAAATTCAAACCAAACCGATTGATTTTTAAATCGGTTTGAAAATACACGAATTGGTTGGTTCGGTTTGAACGGTTTGAACGGTTTAAATGCTCACTCCTAGGTAGTACTTAAGCACTTCCCAAAGCCGCCAGATGACCAAACAGTTGTGCCGTTAACTCAACTCGACTCGACTCGACTCATTGGATCTACACCGAAGGTTGACCAAAGTCAGAGGAGGGAGAGGTGAAGAGAAAATAGATTAAGGCCGCAAGGGGAATGAGGCAATGTGCAATGTGCTCTGTCGGTCCATGGATTTAAAAATAGTGAGACTGAGAATAAAAGCACACTTTTTTTTGGTTGAATTTGTTTTTTTAGAGTTTGGACTTTGCTTTTTCTAAGTTTATTTCTGTAAGCTTAGCATTTAATATGACTAAAAGGATATTTTTGAAGGATTAAATGAAAAACCATTCTCTGCAATATACACGTATTTATAGTTCACTCTTCATAACTGTAACTTTGACTATGATATCCTCTATAATTAATAAAAATATTACAAATGAGTTCAAAACTCTATCTTTGTCCAAAATAATCGTCAAAGCGGTCATCTACATGTGCCATTTTTCTGACCAGAATGAAGCGTAAATCAGTAACTTCGCATTAGTATTATATTTTCTAATTTTTTTAGGCACTTGAGCCCCACCACAAATCCCCACTGCCCACTCATCTTTCTACTCTGCCATTACCCCCACCCACTTCCCTTTCTCCTCTTTCTTTCTTTCTATGCCAGCCATCACCGCCATCGGCATGGTGGGAGATGACAGCCTTGAGAAGTTTCGAGACATGAGGTTGGAAGATCTTGGGTCTGCGCTTCCGTAGCTTGATGATTTAAAAGCAGGGTTGCAAGATCCTCCCTTGTCAAAAGTGATTTAAAAGAGAACGCATTTCTGGATCTACAGATAAGTAAAGTAGAACATTTGATGCTGTTATTGATGAAGTTGATGTTGATTTTGGTTACCCCCCAGAAACAGAAGACCGAGGATATGAGATAGAGAGTAGTGGGGCTAATATTGATGATGAGGATGATGAGTTCGACGATGGTCTAATATCGACGTCGATTTGTAGCCATCTCAGTTACAGATCTGAGATGGTTGTTAGGTTGGATTGCAATTCAGTGCTGGTGGTTGGCAATGGTGAAATGGTAATGGCGGGTGGCGATGGTAGTGGTGGTGGCTGAGTATGTGATCGAGATGTCGATGTTTTTTTTCCTTCAATTCTTTATGTTACTACATTAAACTTGGTATGACATGAAAAATTATAAGATTCTGGTACTAAACATTGAGAATAACAATGGTGCCTCAATTTCTTCAGGATCTTCTACCCTCTAATGTGATTCGATAGACTGTCGTTGGTTGTCATCCTGGATTCTAGTCTTTTCCTTTTTTCTTTTACAGGAATTGGCTGACGATATACCCAAAGGCGCTCTTCCATCCCCACATTTCTTTGTCAGACTACGTATGTGATCCACATCTTGATGGCTGCAAGTAACACATTTTGACGAGATTAGATTCACATAAGTACGGAGATAGGTATTTGTTGTGACTGGCCGTGATGGAGGTGGCTGAGTGGTGGGGCTGTGAACTGATGGCAGTGGTGGCGGTGTTGCCATTGCTCTGCATACCTCTTAGTTCCATGTTTAGAATTTTATACTTGAAAGTTTAGGGCCGTACGCTTACGATATTTTTTTCTGTATTCTATATTCTGTTTTTGGTTTTCAGAATTTAGTATTCAGTTCTAAAATCGTATCGTGTACTTTTACTTTTTTTCGTATCTATTTTTTCAATTTTTTCTGTACGTTTATCATTTTCATTTTCGTTTTTACCAACTTTTTCTGAATCAATTCATTAATGGACCCCACTATTTTCATTTCTAGGAAGACCCAGTGAAATGAGTGGTCTAGTTTGGTGAGTGTTTGTTGAAACAGGGTGGTAGATATGAGGGAGAAGAGGTGGTGTTCTGATTAGGAGAATACAGTTCGAGAAAAAAGGGTGTTTTCAGCTTTTTTGACACTATTTGAAAATTTTATCCAAAACGGAATCGAAAAAACGTAAACATACACAAAAAAAGGCATCTTTTTCATCATCATTACAAAAATAAAAACTGAAAAACGTAAACGTACAGCCCCTTAAGCAATGGTAAAAGAATTGACGAATATACTCGTGCTAAAGTGCATGAGAACAACACGTGCAGGCTTAACGCCCCAAAATAGACAACGCCCAATTTTGGACTCATTTGTAATAATTTTGTCAATTACAGGAAACATTATAACTGAAGTTGTAATTACGAACAGTAAATTACAAATACGTGTATATTATAAGGGACAATTTGTATTTAACTCTTTTTTACTATCTCTATAATCTTTAGGTATTTTAACATGTAAAATGATTAAAAAAAGACATTTCCTTTGAACATTTTTAAATTTTTAGGTAGACAATCTTATTATTTAGGGTTAAATATACCATATAAAAGGAAAACATGATATAGAAGCAAGTTGACATCTACCCACTGGGGTCACCCGCTAGCTCAACCACTGAAGACGACTCTCTGCATAAAAGGAACCATCTTATTTCAAATAATGAATTAATCTATATTTGGTGAGGATCAATTTTTAGGTAAAGATTTAAGGAATTAATAACTACATTTTAATTTTGTTTACTTTGCACTCAATTTGTCTCGCTAATAATGTCATTTGACGACAGTAATTAAAAATATCATCTAATCACAAAGTTGTTGTAATCGCGGCTAGACTTAAACTACAATGAAATAGAATAATACTTCTAATTACATTGCATCAATATTAAGAACTTCATTGGTTACCCTGCAGTAAGAAATATTGTATTTTTTGTGATCATTTTTCTATGGCCATTAGTGCTCATTATCTAAGACCACTGAATATACAGTATTTGAAATATCCTCATGCGTCCCGCAGCGCTCATTCGATCATATCAAACCTTCCCAATGTATTGGTCCTAAGTCCTAAGTAGCCCAATATTTACTTAGTAAGAATGCATCACTTATGCTACTGGTACTTTGGTCTCAGGTTCTGTATGCTAAACATTTGAAGAATGGAAAGAGTCATTGGAATATATCTAATGCATGTGACTCATATACTTGGTGCAATATCTCCCAGATACAATCTTAACTTTATTGTGTTCGATAAATTTACGTGTTTGATAGAATAATTTGGAAGCCATCATCTAATGGCAAGTTCTTTATCCATTCGGCTCATGATATAGTAACCCAGACTTCAAATAATGGTGAGACTACAGGTTGGAAACAACTGTGGTCTTCTCCAGCCCACCCTAGAGCTAAACATTTTGCGTGGCTGGTTCGCCACAACCGAATTCTTACAAATGAGTTGAAAACAAAATGCGGTATTGCTAATTATGATAATTGTCCCATGTGCACTTTAACTGTTGAGTCCACATTACATACCTTAGAGACTGTGCTCATGTGAAGGAATTATGGATAACTTTAATCAAGCAGGTCATCTTCTTTACACTGAATCTAGAAGATTGGGTTGATTTAAATCTTCACTATAGTGAAATAGCATCAGTAGCACAGACTTAGTGGTCTTTCTTATTCATTGAAGCCATGCACTCCATTTGATATTGGCGAAACAAGATTGCTCTTGGGCAAACAACCATGATTTTGTCAAAGTTAACGTAGGTTATTTTGCAATGTGTTCGGGAGAATTTCAGCTTTCAATCATAAGTATTAAGGAATGATGGGCAGGCTCCCTATTTACTTAGTTGGAATCCACCAAACATTGGGTGGGTTAAGTTAAATGTTGACCGGGTTGCTCAAAATAGTACAGGTTTAGCGGGGGCACCAGGTTTATGTCGCCATAACCGTGGCAATTAGATATTTGGGTTTATGCAAAAACTGGAAGTTACAAATAGTAGATGAGCTGAACTATGGGCAATATGGCGTGGACTAGAGATTGCTTGGATACGTAAATTCCGTAGGGTTGTTATTAAATCAGACGCTTTGGAAGCTTTAACGGCTATTTTGGAGCACTCCGAGCAATCCGGATGGTAATATTTTGTCTCACATTCATGAGTTCTTGGACAAATCATGAGAGTGCCGCGCATATCATTCATTTGGCGAGAGATCAATACTTGCTGTGACTTACTAGCCAAGGCTAGTAAATCAACGAGTATAGAACTATGCATTTTAAAGTATCCTCTAGAGTTCCTCTTGTCAGATCTTCAGTTGGATTCAGAAGGTCGCCATTGTTGCTGTAGAAGAGTTCCTTAGCTTTCGGTTTTTTGTCAGTTGTACCGGAATTATTTTTTTCCAACAATCAAGCAAAAACTACTATGTACCGGTAAAGCACCACCAAAAGATCCAATGCGACTTTGCAAATTGACAAATGCTTTGCAAGATTACCATGGTCAGTTCTAATTGAAAACGGATCAACTAGCATGACAATGTCATCAATCTTTTAGTAATATCTATTTAATAATATTCTCCTTCCGTCCTAAAAAAATTACTTCATTATAACTTGCACATATATTAAATATTTAAGTCATATTGTGTCTTTCCCTATCTACATTTTAGAGGGAGGGAGGCAAGAAAGTGAGTCAGGAGAGTGAAAATAGGCCGATAGAATGTTAAATGTGGTTAGAAAAATAGAATAAAAAAATGTAAGTAAGCGGGTCAAGGCAGAGAAAATGAGTTGATGAGAGTTAAATGTAGAGAGAGAAATAGAATAAAAAGGTATAAAAATAGTAAATATTTTAAAAAATCTATCAAATCTTTCTTACTTCAAAAAATGATTTTTTTTTCCGGGACAGTTCAGAAGAAAATATAATCAATCTTTTATGGACGGAAAGTGACATATAAAAGTAAAACAGTTGTGTACCATACATTTGAAAATAACTAATAATCTAGGAAGCACGGACACCTCTCCTACATGAAAGTATGGTGTTTTAAAAGGACGGACACCCTGACACCCTTCGGATACTAGCCGACACTGCTCTATGTTGTGTCCGACACTCCTCGGCGAAGTGTCCGACATAGTGTCGAAAATTAAAAAAAAATCCGACACCGACTCAGATCTGTCACAAGATGGGTGCCCTTCTAAGCCATTACCGACTCGAATCTGTGGCCGGAGCGCCAACATTCAGAAGCCGAAGCCGACAGATCCAGTCGCCGTTGCCAGATGCTGAAGCAGTAGTCGCCATCGCCAGAGCTCACTTGATCGTCGCCGAAAGTCCTCCATCGCCGTCACTGACCACAGGGCCTTCTTCCTCAATCTCGTCTCCTTTTTCTTATATTCTGAGAGTCTCTCTTCCCTCTCTGTCAAGAGTCGTTTTTCTCCATATGTCAAGAGTCGTTTCTTTCTTCTCTTTTTTTCTCCCTGCCAACTGTTGGACTTGTTTCTTGCATCTGTACTGATTAAGTGAAGAAATTCCATCTCTTTCTATTTTTTTTACTTGGTTATTTTGTCCACTACTAAATTTTAGAATATTTTTTTGATTTAATTATTTTGTTATTTTAGATTGTGAAATGTATTTGATATATATTAAATAGATATAAATAAAAGTATATTAAAAAATAACGGTGTCCTGCGGTGTTCAAAATCTGATTTTTTAAAAATTACGGTGTATGGTGTCTCTATTGATATCAGTGTCTGATACAGTGTCCGTGTCTGTGCTGCCTGGGTAATAATGTACCACAAGTTCCATAAAATAGACGTGATGTGACGTTGGGGCGATGTGTTACCATAGGTCACTCCAGAGAGAGTGTTGTAATAGTTAGTGTCAAGCTTTGAGTGTGGGTGTGTTGTCCCACATTAGAAAAGGAAGAAGGATACAAAGCCTTTATAAGGTTCCACCCACCCAATCAATTAACTTTGGATGGTGGGAAGAGTTGAAGGGAAATTTGAAATTTTCCTTGGTTTGATCTTGACTTGGGTTTAAAATATAACAATATTTAATGGTCAAAAGATGGGCACTTGGGTATTGGTTGAAATTAATTAATATATTTTAATTAATTTTTGTTTTACTTAGCAGTTAATTGCAGTTGGCCCCAAACAGTTGTGTCCCTTGATTTTATGGGTTGTGTCCATTGAGATATTATTTAATATCTGTATATCCTTCAATTTTCAGAAGATCAGAAACTCATTATTCAAAAACGTGTTCTTGGGAAAATCCTGAATTGCTGATCAAAATTTCATTCTGGCTTTGTAATCCTTGAGGAATCTGTCATTAACCCAGCAGCAATCATAGTGGGGGCATATTTCCTTAAGAACAGTGATTAGTCACGCTCAAAGCCTTATTTTCGTATTAGATCTAACAATCTTAAGGAAATATCAACGATGGAGGCTAGTGGTACTGATTCTGTCTTCAACAAAATGTTCAATCCTGATGTGTTTAAACTGGAGCGTTTTGATGGCACAAATTTTACCCGCTAGAAAGACAAGTTGCTATTCTTACTTACTGAATTAGGCATTGCATATCTGTTGAGCGGCCATCTGCCCAATATTCCTGAACCATCTGATGAGGAGCCCGAAGCAGTGACTGCATTTCGCAAGAAGCGTCAAGAAGATGAAGTCCGCTGTAAAGGGTTTATACTGAATTTGCTATCTGATCGGTTGTATGATCTATTTCGACCGATGAAGTCCCTGCAAGAAATCTGGAAGGCCTTGGAAAATAAATAGACATCTGAGAAACAAGGTACAGACAGATTCCTTAGTATGAAGTTTTTCGAATTTCAAATGTCCGATAAAAAGTCTGTTATGAATAAAGTGGATGAATTACTGGTTCTAGTGTCTAGACTCAAGGATTTTAATATAGAAGTGTCTGAACAACTTCAAGTGGCTGCTGTGATTGCAAAATTACTAGCCACTTGGAATAATTACTGGAAAAAGTTGTTGCATACTTCTGAAGAATTCACCATAGATCAGCTCATAAAGCATGTTCGAATTGAGGAAAAGACTCGTGTTCGCGAGTATAAATTTGCTTTTAAGTCTGCGACTAAGGTGAATTATATTGAGTCAAACACTCAGAAATTCGAAAAGGTTGATTCTAAGTCTGGAAACAAGAGAAAATTTGCTGAAGCCTCAAATTCTTGATTCTGCCAACAATAAGAAGAACAAGTCATGTTTTTTCTGTAACAAAAAAGAGCACTTAAAGAAGGAATGCAGGTTCTATAAGAAACTGAAATTTGAGGGAAGTGCAGGGCAAAAGAAGGCAAATGTTGTTGATGATCAATCTGCTTTTGTAGAAATTATTGCTATGGTTGCAGGTCTTAAAATTAGTATGATAACAGAATACAATATGGCAATAATTGGAAAATCTGCAGATTTGTGGTATGATTCTGGTGCCTGGGTGCATTGTTGCAACAACAAAAATCTGTTCAAAGATTACGAAGCTGCAACAAAGGATGAGAAGGTCTTGATGGGAAAATCATGACACAGCCAAGGTTATTGGAAAAAGGGACTGTTGAATTGCAATTTACCTCCGGAAAGAAGCTGATTCTGATGAACGTATTTCATGTCCCGGATGTGAGTAAGAATCTGATTTCTACAAATCTGTTGTGCAAGAAGGCTTGAAGGCTGTTATAGAGGCAGAAAAAGTTATTTTCTCTAAGAATGGTGTATTTGTTGGACAAGGATTTTCTTGTGATGGCATGTTTAGATAAAGTATTAATAAAGTGGATGTTTCTGTTTACATGATTGAGTCCTCTTTTGATTTATGGCATGCTCGTTTATCACATGTTAATTTTCAGTCAATCAAGTTTATGTCTAAACATAATTTGATTCCTTGTGTTAATGAAAATTCTGAAAAGTGCCAAATATGTATACAAGCGAAAATGACTAAGAAACCATTTCCCAAGAATGAAAGAATATCTGAATTGCTTGATCTTGTACATTCTGATATATGTGAATTGAATGGTCTATTAACTAGAGGTGAAAATATATATTTCATTACTTTTATAGATGATCATTCTAGATTTACTAAGGTTTATTTGATGAAAAGAAAAGATCAAGCTTTTGACTTGTTTAAATGTTATAAAGACTTAGTTGAAAATCAATTGGAAAGGAAGATAAAAGTTCTCCGTAGTGATCAAGGTGGTGAATACTTTCCAAATGAATTTTCAATTTTTTGTGAAGAAAATGGTTTAATACATCAAACGAGTGCACCTCATACCCCACAGCAAAACGGCCTAGCTGAAAGGAAGAATATGACGTTGGTAGATATGGTTAATGTTATGCTTCTGCATGCTAAACTACCAACTAATCTATGGGGAGAGGCATTATTAACAGCGTGTCATGTACACAACAGAATATCTTCAGAGAAGTTTAAAACCTCTCCATATGAATTATGGAAAGGAAGAAAGCCTAACTTAAACTATTTGAGGGTATGGGGTTGTGTAGCCTATTAGAGAGTTCCAGATCCTAAACGAACCAAACTAGGACCAAGAGCTCTTAAAAGTGTCTTTGTGGGTTATGCAGAAAACTCAAAAGCATACAGGTTGTTGGATTTAGATTCTAATGTTATTGTAGAATCTAGGGACGTTGAATTCTTAGAAACAAGTTTTCTTGGTGATTCTAATGTAAATCCACAATCAAATAATGAACTGTTGAATCCTACATTGGTACATGACACAAATATGAACTCTAGTTTTTTCTTCAAGTAAGAAACGAAAAGGAATTGATCTTCCTATTGAAACTAAAAAGAGTCAAAGAGTTCGAAAGGAGAAGAATCTAGGTTCAGATTTTATTTCTTCACAAGCAATAGTCTTTTTTGGTTGAAGGGAGTAGAGATGAGGTTGTAAACAAAATAGCTATTGTTTTACATTTGGAAGAGGATCCTAGAACTTATAGTGAAGCAATGGCTTCAAGAGATAATGCTTTCTGGAAGGAAGCAATAAACAATGAAATGGATTCTCTTCTATCAAATTTTACTTGGGTATTGGTTGATTTACCTCCTAGCGCTAAATCCATTGGGTGTAAATGGTTGTTTAGACGGAAATTCAATACTGATGAATCTCTACAAACTTTTAAAGCTATACTAGTTGCAAAAAGTTTTAGGCAAAAGGCAGGAGTCGATTATTTTGATACATTTGCTTCTGCTGCTAGGATTACTTCTATAAGAGTGTTGTTTACATTAGCATCAATCTATAATTTATATGTTCATCAAATGGATGTGAAAATAGCATTTTTGAACGGTGAACTTGATGAAGAAGTGTACATGGAGCAACTTGAAAGGTTTGTGCTTCCTGGAAATGAAAAGAAAGTTTGTAAATTAGTTAAATCATTATACGGATTAAAACAAGCTCCAAAACAGTGGCATGAAAAATTTGATAGTGTGATTTTATCACACGGTTTTAATCACAATTGAGCTGATAAATGCATCTATTCCAAATTCACAAAGGATTATAGTATGATAGTATGTCTATATGTTGATGATATGAATGATACTAAGAAGTATCTAGCTTCTCAATTTAAAATGAAAGACATGGGAGAAGTAGATACTATCTTGGGAATCAAAGTTAAGAAACATAGTGGGAGTTTTGCTTTAAGTCAATCACATGATGTTGATAAGATTCTTTCCAAATTTAATCATTTGGGGATTAAAGAATTTCATACTCCGTTCGATGTCTCTAACAAATTGGTGGAGAATTTGGGAAGATCAGTAAGTTAATTAGACTATGCTAGTGCAATTGGTAGTTTGATGTATGCTATGCATTGCACTAGGCCTGATATTACTTTTGCAGTTTGCAAGCTTTCAAGATATACATATAATCCTAGCACCGACCATTGGAGAGCTATTGGAAGAGTTCTCGGTTATCTTAAAAGAACTAAGTTCTTTACTTTGTTTTATAACAAGTTTCCTGCGGTGCCAGAAGGTTACAGTGATGCAAGTTGGATAACTAGTGTAAATGATAATAAGTCAACGTCTGGTTGGATTTTCACTTTAGGTGGAGGAGCTATCTCATGGGCTTCTACGAAACAGACGTGTATCACTCATTCCACAATGGAATCTGAGTTTGTCGCTTTGGCAGCAGCAGGCAAAGAGGCGGAATGGCTGAGAAATTTATTGCTAGATATAGAGTTGTGGCCACAACCGATGCCAGCAATCTCTTTGCACTGCGATAGTGAAGCTACAATGTCTAGAGCATTTAGCAAGATATATAATGGCAAGTCTGGACATATTGCTTTGAGACATGAATATGTTAAACAACTAATTGCTTATGGTATAATCACAGTTGTCTACATACGATCGAAAAATAATCTTGTTGACCCACTAACTAAAGGTCTCTCGAGGGATACGATAAAAGGCACTGCGAGTGCAATGGGTCTAAAATAGTTCAAGTTTGTCACCAGTAACGGGAACCTTACGTTTATTATTACAATGAAATTTTAAAGGTTTAAAAGGTAATAACAAGTTATAGTTTGTGACAGTCAACAAGTACTAGGGTCGAGATAGTGCTTAAGGAAAAGAGGTTGAGTATTTAATACTCTTAATGAAGTATTGGGTTCGGAATAAGAACAAGGAAGTCCAGTTTGAGACTTTATTTAGACTTCACCTATGTAAACACAAGGAGTGGTGCCGCTCCTATCAAAGTTTGGAACATAAAACTTTGTAAGTGTTTATGAAATCAGGAGGTAGCACAAGGTCATAACATGGTGCTAAAGCTCACGGTGAACATGTTAAATAAGTAGTAAGATTTGTGTGTATGATATTTCCGGTCTTGTCAGTACATGAATTATGGTTTAATAGATTATAGCTAACCATTAATTTCGATAAGATTTTGAAATATTTATATTAATAGGAGGTTTAAGTCGAAAGATACCTTTTATATGCATAAATCTGTTCATGTTTCTGATTCTCTTGTCACTAACTAAGTGGGGGATTGTTGTAATAGTTAGTGTCAAGCTTTGAGTGTGGCTGTGTTGTCCCACATTGGAAAAGGAAGAAGGATACAAAACTTTTATAAGGCTCCACCCACTTAATCAATTAACTTTGGATGGTGGGAAGAGTAGGAGGAAAATTTAAAAATTTTCTTGATTTGACCTTGACCTTGATTTGAAATATAACAATATTTAATGGTCAAAAGATGGGCACTTGAGTCTTGGTTGAAATTAATTAATATATTTTAATTAATTTTGTTTTGCATTAGCAGTTAATTGCAGTTAGCCCCAAATATTTGTGTCCCTTGATTTCATGGGTTGTGTCCATTGAGATGTTATTTAATATCTGTATATCCTTCAATTTTCAGAAGATCAGAAACTCATTATTTAAAAACGTGTTCTTGGAGAAATTCTGAATTACTGATCAGAATTTCATTTTGACTTTGTAGTTCTTGAGGAATCTGTCATTAACCCAGCAGCAATCATAGTGGAGACATATTTCCTTAAGGACAGTGATTAGTCACGCTCAAAGCCTTATTTTCGTATTAGATCTGACAGAGAGTGTGGTGGGGAGGTAGCTTGATAAGCAAACCAAACCTGGATGACGTCGCGGGGTTAGGTTTAGGTTCATCTCTCGTGGATTCATGTCCTTTTCCTTTGGTGGTAGGTGGCCTTGGAACTGGTCTCACTTCCTCTCTTCCACCTTCTTCTCTTTCATTTAAAAATGTGAATTGAAAACAAGTTTACTTTTTGTACATGGCTACCACCTAATTGCATTGTAGGTTTTATTAAAGGCATCGAGATTGCGGCATAGGATATAGTTTAGGTCAAGATATGGGGGTAGATAGATATGAAGAAGGTAGACAGCATGCGCCAGCCAGTATTCAAATCAAACTGTGGGCTTCCTTCCGCTCCTCACACAAAACTATTCTGCAAACGCCGTTAAGTGGTGGGTTATATTCTTTTTAATACTGTAATTTATGATCCATTAAACGAGGATTGAATTCCGTGACCCTGGAATTATTTTTTAAGGTTTCTGTCATTTCTCCCGTTCCTTTGGATTGGCTGTGGGTTACTTGAACTTGTCAAGTTGACTTTTCCATTTCGAAGTTTCCGTTTCTTCTGGTAAAACTACTCAAAACTTAACGGCTAAATATGTTGTTGAACAGAAATCCAGACAAAAAAAAATGTAAATTGAAAATCATATCTGAATTACCAAATATAAAAAAAGAAAATTAATATAAGAGATCCACTTATGTCTTTAAAGACTTTTAAGTGTCATTATATAAGACCTTGAGCGCCGCTTGTTGCTTCAAATGTTAAAAGTGGAGTTCAACTATTATTTAATTTTTAAAAAAAATTACTCTCACACTATGCGTGAAAGTACAATATATCAAGGGATATGTAGAGATATGCTATATCCACGTTGATTCGTGTTTTTAATCCTTTGTAAGTGTTGAAATTAAACATATATTGTGAAAATAATTTATTAATTTATAGTAATAATTAAAATATATTGCAGCATATAAGAGAACAACTGTAACATTTTCCTAAGTAAATACCTGGATCAATACTCTATTATAATTCCATGCGTTTCTTTTTGTCATTCTTCAAATACATTAGTGCTTTGTTTCCACTTCAAATCGAATTTTGATAGTCCAGTTTATACAATCTCAGAGAGAACGTATAAATCACTGACAAATGAGGTGAAAGTGTTTTCAAGAGTTTATTTCATTTGTTATTTACTTAAAAGTAAAAATCAGACATGTTACTAAGGCAGACGGGACTTTTGTCATAATGACATCGAACTCTTATTATTTTCGCATGCGACGTGCTACTATATATATATATATATATATATATATATATATATATATATATATATATATATATATATATATATAAAGTAATAAAAGTCATATAGTATGCTTAGCACCATCATTTTAGCTTATTTAACCTGTTTTTCACGTCAGCAGACGTTAGATTTGGTTCACGTGGGCTAAGACAGACACATTCAAAGTTTATTAGGTAATTAAGGTGATGATGATGATGATTCTTGCCTGAAACGTTTGCTTTGCATAAATGGACCTCCACGACTCTACCTACTACTTTGGGAGTGCCCGTCCGCCGCCGCTAGCAAGTGTAGGCATTAATCAAGTACCGGTGGATATATATATATATGGGGGCCGATCCCTGTCGACCAGTGGAAAATTTTTTATTTCTCCACCGAACCACTGCTCTTTGCAGCGGTTGGAAAATATTTGTAGAAAACCAACCACAACAAAGTGTTGCGGTTGGAATTAAACCAAACCGTAATTGTTGACCACCAAACCAAAAACCAAGCCACCAAGCCGCAATGGTTGACCACCAAAAGGAAAGTCCAACCACAAGTAAGAGTTGCGGTTGGCAACAATTCACCCAACCAACCGCAACTCTTAGTTGCGGTCCCCCCCCCCCCCCCCGTGGTGGCCCCCCTTCCCCCCTCCCCACACGTGGTGTTCCCCCCTCCCGGTGATGGCCCCCCCTCCCCCCCCCACACGTGGTGCCCCCTTCCCCCTCCCCGTGATGCCACGTGGTGTCCTCCCCCTCACAGATTTTTTTTCTGTCTTCTTTCTTCTCTCTCCCTCACTTTTCTCTCTTTATAATCCCTCTCCCCGAACCCTTTCTTCCACACTTCATCATATTTACCAACTGTCTTCATACTCCATATCTCACCTACATAATCTCCACAACAATACAAACCAAAAAATTTTACGCTAAAAGATCGGTGGATAACCGCTAGAAGATCGGTGAATTTTTCTTTAGATATATCAAGTCAAAACAAGTAAGTATTTTGAATTTTCTTATAATTCAATGTTAGGTTTATACAAATCAGGGTATTACATTTATAGATTCCAAAATAGCGATTTTTTAGGGCGTCAAAATTAGGATTTTTTTTGAATTTATAAAAAATAGCTAGAGCTAGATTTTGTCAAAGTGCAAAACAGAGACCCTAGTTATTTTTAAAAGATCTATATCAGGGAAAATTTTCAGATTTTTCCAAAGACTGCAAAGGGGTTAACTGATACGGGAATTCTTATAACTTTGCAGTATAATTTAAAATATCAAGCTACCGCGATTTTGCGCGAAACTTTTATGAGAACCCTAGGATGTTGGGAAGTTCCATTCCCCAGGAATTCGGGCCATTCCGAAGTCGTTAGCTATTTTTTTGGCCGAACGGCCTTTTAAGCGCTCGATTCGGACACCGGTTCGGGATTTTTCGGCGAAAATTCCGTAGAATACTTTTTAGATCAAGAATGAATTCAGGAAGCCTAAAATAACGTTTCAAAGTACTTTTGAGATTTTCTGATGCCAGGGGCATTTTGGTAATTTGTCACCCCGAGAGGGGTATTTTGGTAATTTTACGGTGTTAAGTTTTTTCAGTCCAGAAATGTAAGTAAAACACCTGAAAGGTTGTTTTGAAGCTGGTTTGATGGGCGTTAGGATGACAATGAACCCCCGGGGGCATTTCGGTAATTTGTCGCCCATCGGGGGTATTTTGGTAACTGAACCAGCTTGAAACACAAGTTGAGGAAATAATTTTTAACACCATGTGTGTTCCCAGGGTGTAACACTGTGTGTGTTTAATGTGAATACGAAACGTAATTGTCGCTAAAGGTGAAAACTTTATTAGATAGTTTTTCACGAATTTATAAAAAATAGCTAGAGCTAGATTTTGCCAAAGTACAAAAAGAGACCCTAGTTATTTTTAAAAGATCTATATCAGGGAAAATTTTCAGATTTTTCGAAAGACTGGAAAGGGGTTAACTGATACGGGGAACCTTGTAACTTTGCAGTGTAATTTAAAATATCAAGCTAGCGCGATTTCGCGCGAAACTTTTATGAGAACCCTAGGATGTTGGGAAGTTCCATTCCCCAGGAATTCGGGCCATTCCGAAGTCGTTAGCTATTTTTTTGGCCGAACGACCTTTTAAGCGCTCGATCCGGACACCGGTTCGGGATTTTTGGCCGAAAAGTCCGTACAATACTTTTTAGATCAAGAATGAATTCAGGAAGCCTAAAATAACATTTCAAAGCACTTTTGAGATTTTCTGATGCCAGAGGCATTTTGGTAATTTTACGGTGTCAAGTTTTTCGTAGGATTTTTCAGTCCAGAAATGTAAGTAAAATACCTGAAAGGTTGTTTTGAAGCTGGTTTGGGGTGTTAGGGTGACAGTGAACCCCCGGGGGTATTTCGGTAATTTGTCTCCCATCGGGGGTATTTTGGTAACTAAACCAGCTTGTAAAATTTTCCGAATGAATTTTAGTTCGGGAAGGGGTGTCGGACACCCGAAAAGTTATTTTAAAATTGTTCTGAGATGTTTGTTGGGGCGATGGCTGCTAGGGAGTGTTTTGCATAGGTTGGGGGCAATTTTAATTAACTTATCCCCTTTAAAATCTTCTGAGAAAATATTTGGTATAGAATTGATGTGATACATTTAAAAAGTAGTTTTAAAGCGATTTTGAGGTGTTGGTGGTGTAGCCACCATCAGGGGGTATATTGGTAAATTGCCACGTTGGCGCTAAATTTTAGGGAACGTGCGTAATTAAGCGTTCGGAGTGATGGGAAGTGAGGAATGATGTTAATACATTGAAATAATGAGATAATGACTATTGCTAATGCGTTGGTAAGCTAGGTTAAAGATCCAGTTATAGTTTTGGAATGTAAATATTATGGACACTAAGTTGGTTTACGATTATATTTTGTTCTTAGAGATATGGATTTCAACCCCGGACCTCATGATACATCAATCCTATACGATGACGATGACCACGTCGCGAGGCACGTATTTGACGGTGTCGATAGGGGTGTTTTGGAAACAATTCAAAGCACAAGTCACCTCGAAGAGTGGGTACTAAACGAGGAACAAATACAACTATTACACCGTCAAAATTTATCTATGTTCACCGATTGCGGGATTTGGTCTCGACACGACGATTGCCTTATATCCGCTCTAGTTGAACGATGGAGGAGCGAGACGAACTCATTTCACTTCCGGTTTGGTGAAATGACTATTACATTAGAGGACGTCGGATTTATACTTGGAATCCCATGTCACGGCAGACCCATTACTTTGAGCAAAACGTCTGCATCCATAGCGAATATGGCTAGGCAGTATTTTTCGGGAATTCCGAGGGAAGCTCTTACAACAAACGGCATCAAACTTAAATGGCTGAGAGAGCAGTACGGCGTGCTACCGGATGAATACACTCCTCATGATTTCGTGACGTATACGAAGGCATTCCTTCTGTATATTATTGGAGCTATATTACTTCCGACGCATTCAAAAAACACGGTGCATCCGAAGTATATGGTGTTCTTGGAGGATCTTGAGGAGGTATACTCGTATTCGTGGGGTTCAGCTGTCCTTGCGCACCTATATCGAGCACTGCATAAGGCTACGAGAAACGGTGCCAAGTCCATTGCCGCCTGCCTGACTCTATTACAGGTATGAGCATTTATTTTCTTGTTTTGACGTGTCAATATATTCGTGATTAATTACTAATTCCATATAATGTTTGCATTCACAGGTTTGGTCTTACGAGAGGCTACCCACGGGTCGTCCACAACCGTTGGTAGATTCCGATGAGACGTGGCCTAGGGTGTGGGCCTGGGGGCCTACGACCAACCGGAGGAGGAAACGGGTAGACCCTCACCACCATCTAAAGTTCTATCGGGGGGAACTAGAGATACTGGATGCATCCCAGGTGACGTGGCAGCCATATGGCAAGGTGATGCATCGGTTGGATGAGTGGTGTTGGCAACTTCCGGTGTCGTACGTGCTGGCAGGTTTGGTTCGGGTGCCGCTTATTCACTTCGAAGAATGTGAGTTTCAGATGCCCGATCGAGCTATGAGGCAAGCTGGCTGTCTACAAGGGATACCAAAACCCGCTGTAGACATGCGGCCATACAGGAGTGGTCGAGGGCCGAACTTCGAGGTGGCTGATGCCTTGAATTTGTTGAAGGACGAGGTGCAACAGTGGAATACCTGGCAGGAAACGTATGATAGCCTTGTATCGCTGAAGCACGACGGCATCAGTACTGAGGACTACTTACAATGGTTTCTCAAGGTGACGCGCACGAGGGTGAATCGCCCTTCCCAGGTGAGGAAGACATCGTATGCGCCACGTGAGGTCTATGACCAGTTCTGGGCATTGAGCATTGTAAGTCATGCTAGTGTTGTTTCAATTTTTATTTGCGCACCTTATCGACCATGCCTGAAATGATTAGCCATATTTTCTATGCATGTTTTTTAGGTTGACCAGGGCACTGAGGTGTTCAAGCAGCTGGAGGGGTTTGACTGGTTTGTCACGCAGGCTCCTGACAATCTCAAAAGGTCCATTGAGAGGTACAAGACTGAAGTTCAAAACTTTAGTCTTGCGTACTGGGGTTACCAAGGGGAGCCGTCTAGTCGCTTGCCTCCTGACGCGTACGACTCTTTGCCCCAGAGTGTGGTGTGGGAGCTGTCTAGTCGCTTGCCTCCTGACGGCTCTTTACCCCATAGGGAATTCTGGGAGCCGTCTATTCGCTTGCCTCCTGACGCGTACGACTCTCAGCCCCAGAGTAAGGTGTGGGAGCCGTCTAGTCGCTTGCCTCCTAACGTGTACGACTCTTTGCCCCAAAGTGTGGTGTGGGAGCTGTCTAGTCGCTTGCCTCCTGACGCGTACGACTCTCAGCCCCATAGGGAATTTTGGGTGCTGTCTATTCGCTTGCCTACTGACGCGTACGACTCTCAGCGCCAGAGTCAGGTCTCCCAAGTAGGAATCCAGGCCTCGCGCCCAAGGATCTGGTCGGCTAAAGGACGAGCGATGAAGTCATTGAGGCCGGACAAGCGGGATTGGATCGACCGGCACTACTTCGGGCATGAGCCCGTCGATACCTCAGAATTTCCTCTTGAAACATTGCTCTCTCATGCGGATGTGAGAACGTTGGCGCCGGAGACAGATATTTCAAATTTTGTCATGAACGCTTATATAGATCTGCTCCGGATTAGAGAGCTACGTTATAACCACTCTGAAGATTTGAAGCTTAACATGTATCCCACTTATTTTTTGGAATTAATGGTGACCAGCATGAGGGAATTACAAGAATGGAGGAGGCATGGGGCAGGCAGGGGTAAGTGGAAACCATCTGGAAACGTGTTAGGCATGTTGAACTCAGACTATCAATGTCATGCTTCTCATGCGAACCTTATCATGATACCTTGTCATCATGCCCACCACCGGTTCCTATTAGTTTTCCATCCAGCGAACAGAGCGGTCCACATATACGATAGCCTAAGGGAAGACGGACCTAGACAGCTGCTGGCACAGATGTACAGCGAGTACATCACTGCAGTGGTTAGTTTTTATTTTTTGACCTTGGCTCATACTATATTCTTCTTGTTACATAGGCTTGATGACCTTTTTTATTGTTGGATGCAGATTACTATCCTCTCGCTAGCGTGCCAATATTATTCGGGTGAGACCATCACCAGGAATTCGACGGTAGAGCCTTGGACGGTCGTGATGATACAGGACCGACCAAAGCAATATAACAGTCATGATTGCGGGATTTACGTCCTCAAGTACATGGACTACATTGCTCGCTCGGAGATGCTCAAATATACGTCGTGGACTAGGAAGGATGCCTTGACGTTTAGGTATAGGATAGCCTGGGAGCTGAAAAAGAATGAAGCTAGACGCCTTCATTACCATTATCCTAACTAGCGTGACTAAGGTGCAATGAGCAAAGAACATTGAAAAAAAATGTACATAATTTTTCGCAAGCATTGAATTTGGCGCTAAAGTGTGCGCAAATAGGCCCTTCATAGAAAAACCCAAAAAAATAGCGTGGCTCCTTTTTCGCCGAAATACATAAGAATGGGCTAACTAGCGTGCCTAAGGTGCAATGAGCAGAAAAAAAGTGACAAAAAAAATTACAACATTTTTCGTAAGTTATGAATTTGGCGCTAAAATGTACCCGAATAGGCCCTTCATAGGAAAACCTGAAAAAATAATTTGTCTCGTTTTTTCACGAAATTAATACAAATGGGCTAACTAGCGTGCCTAAGGTGCAATGAGTAAAAAAAAAGTGACTAAAAAAATTACAACTTTTTTCGGAAGCTATGAATTGGGCCCTAAAGTGTGCCCGAATAGGCCCTTCATAGGAAAATTCAAAAAATAATCTCGTTTTTCGCCGAAATTCTTACAAATGGGCTAACTAGCGTGCCTGAGGTGCAATGAGCGAAAAAAAAGTGACAAAAAAAATTACAACTTTTTTCGGAAGCTATAAATTGGGCCCTAAAGTGTGCCCGAATAGGCCCTTCATAGGAAAATCCAAAAAATAATTTGTCTCATTTTTCGTTGAAATTCTTACAAATGGGCTAACTAGCGTGCCTGAGGTGCAATGAGCGAAAAAAAGTGACAAAAAAAATTACAACTTTTTTCGCAAGTTATGAATTGGGCCCTAAAGTGTGCCCGAATAAGCCATTCATAGGAAAATCCGAAAAATAATGTGTCTCGTTTTTCGCCGAAATTCTTACAAATGGGCTAACTAGCGTGCCTGAGGTACAATGAGCAAAGAAAAAGTGACCAAAAAAATTACAACTTTTTTCAGAAAACTATGAATTGGGCCCAAAAGTGTGCCCGAATAGGCCCTTCATTGGAAAATCCAAAAAATAATGTGTCTCGTTTTTTGCCGAAATTCTTACAAATGGGCTAACTAGCGTGCCTGAAGTGCAATGAGCGAAAAAAAAGTGACAAAAAAAATTACAACTTTTTTCGCAAGCTATGAATTGGGCCCTAAAGTGTGCGCGAATACGGGGTTACCAAAAATATCAATAATCCACAAACCAAATCACAAATTAAAGATTCCACAAACCAAATCACAAATTTAAACATTATAAAAGTTCAATTTATACAACTGAAACATTAACCCTAACACTCTTCCTCATCATCGTCCTCCTCGACCATACTGCCAGGTTCGATACCTAACACTTTATAATGGTTTCTCTTGTCATGATCAGTCATCTTATTACACAACGCACACTTTCACAATTTTTTTTGACCCGTTGCTTCTTCAATCGGATTCTTCATGCGTATTGCTCGTTTTCGCCCTTTTGTTTGAGAAATAATTGGATCAAAAATGTCGTCCTCCTCACCTTGCAGGCTAGTGCCGTCAATGACTGGCTGTTTGGCTCGATTGAATCTACCGGCTGGAGTCGTCCGAGTAGTCGGAGTGTCCCGTCTTTCTGGTAATGCCATCCTAAACTGTGCAGGTTAGCCTTATCCCGTGCGGCTGCTTCAACTTGATACCTGTACCCATCAAATGTTGACGCTGCATCCAATGATAAACCGTGCATGATGTTACAAAGGTGATTATATCGCAGCGTCTCAGATTGCTCGAAATCAACTGAAACATTGGGCACGTAAGGAATGTGACCGTGGACTCTATTGGCTTCCTTCGTCCACCGTTCCAAGATATACTGTGGAGGGATTTCACTAGCATTCTTGGCGCTCAAAACCCTCAACGCGTGTCGACAAAGTATACCTTTATGCTCAAACAGTTGACAGTTGCAATTAACCAACCCGGTGTCCTTACAAACTGCTACGGTAAAATGTCGTCTGGTCCTCGGAGCCGACGAAGAGCACGGATTGGCGAAATTCGTCACATTTGTCAAAGCATAAACCTTGATATCTCTGGTGGAATACTCGTGCAACTTTGTCATGCCATATTGATTCGACTTTAGTAGTTCCTCTTGAAACTGTCTAAACATTTCCTTGGTATAGACTTGAGCCGCATGAGCCTCCAAAGGTGAAAAAAGTAGTATGGCTCTTTCTTTGTAAACTGTAGCCGCGTCGGCTTCTCTCTCAAGGTAAAATTGCCTGTCAAGGGCTTTCTGCATCTCTAGTACGAACTCCGCTATACTTGAAGACTGGCCTACGTACCCATCAAAGAATGAATTCATACCTTCGCTTCTCGAGGTCGTAGTCATTCCGGCTGCAAAAAACTTCTTGGTGTAGGCACCGACCCACTGTGTCTTGATCTCATACAACGATTGTAACCATTCATGATTGTGCAAATAGTAGTCATCCATTAACGTGGCCCACCTCTCCTCGAACACGTCTACCGTCAACGATTTCTTCACACATGTATTAAAGTCAGTCTTGAATGACGGATGGTTTGCATATACATTGTGAAGCCGTTCGGGATATTTGTTGCTTATGTGCCATGTGCACAGGCCATGGTGAGTATCTGGAAGGACCTTAGCGATTGCATTTTTCATTGCCAGATCTTGGTCGGTGATGATGGTCTTTGGAGGAATATGATACATTGCTTTAAGCCACGTTTCAAATAACCACGTAAATGACTCCTCCGTCTCATCCCTAAGCAGGGCAAAGCCAAACAAGATTGACTGATAGTGGTGGTTCACCCCGGTGAACGGAGCAAAAGGCATAGAGTACTTATTTGTGCGGTATGTGGTGTCAAACGTCACAACATCCCCAAAATTTTGGTAAGCAGCTCTAGAACGGGCATCCGCCCAAAATATAGTACTAATGCGGTTCTCATCATCCAGTTGGAGACTGTAGAAAAAGCCAGAATTCTCACTCTGAAGGTGCCTGAAGATATCAAGTGTAGCTTGAGAATCACTCTTACCGAAAGACTCTCTCCTCTGAGCACGAAGTTCATTTCGAAGGTCTACTTCGTTGAAACTCAACTTGTCAATCCCCCCAGCCTGGCTTGAGAAAACCCCCATCATCTAGAAGGTGGAATTTTAGCCTCGGCCATTGTAAATATCAGTTGTCTGTGTGCCGCGCTTATTTCTCGGTGTTGATGAATTTGACCAATCTTACTAGGGGTCATCAACTGATGATTATGGCTCAACTCCACTCCCGTCACAACCCAATGGTTTTCATTTTTTCGGTGTACTGCATACACATGGGCCTTGCAGCCGGTACCCGGAAATGTGTCCCGTTTTCTTTGTCTTGTTGGCCCTTCGTCACTGATCCGAACAACCGGAGGTACATGCGGTGCTCCTCTATGACACTCAAATAGTCTTGCACAAATTTGATCTGTATTCGCCCGTTTTCTAGTCGTCTTAATTCTAATACCGAAACCTATCGTTTTCGAATATGCTCTATAGTATGCTTCAACTTCGTCCAGTGTTTGAAAAACTTGACCCAAGTAAGGTGGATCAGAACCTTCACAAAAATTATTTCCTCCAGTTGCATCCATATTTATACTGAAATCTAAAAAATAAAAATTATATCATTCTCAACAAGTCATAGAATTAAATAAAAAAATTTCGGCAGAAACAGAAATGAAATCGAATGAAAAAGGCAAAACTTACAACCGCTAAAAAGGGTAAGTGGGAGCAACTGGGTTTTTATTCGGGTTTCTAATAGCATTTGTGGGGTAGTTGTGGGGTAGCTTGGGGTTTATTTACGGTAGGTGGGGCAATAATTTTTATCGGGTTCATGTCCCTGTGTCACACGAAACAACTGGAAAAAAAATAATAATTTTGTCTCTGATTCCAATCGCTACACTTAGTAGCGGTTGGGTAGTGAGTGGTGGGCCATCGTGATATGATGTCCTTATGCGGAAAGCAATAAAAAAATTTTACCAAAATCATCACCACCCGCTACTTATGCAAAATACCCCCTGGCAAGCATCGCCCCTGTGTCACATCCCAGAACAACTGGAACAAAATAACTTTCCGGGTGTCTTACACCCCTATCCTATAACTAAAAGTCATCACGTAAAATTTTTCAATGTTCAGTTACCAAAATACCCCCGATGGCCGGCAAATTGCCGAAATGCCACCGGGGGTTCATTGTCACCCTAACGTCCCAAACCAGCTTCAAAACAACCTTTCAGGTGTTTTACTTACATTTCTGGACTCAAAAGTCGTTTGAAAAGCTTGACACCATAAAATTACCAAAATACCCCTCTCGGGGTGGCAAATTACCAAAATGCCCCCTGGCATCAGAAAATCTCAAAAGTGCTTTGAAATGCTATTTTAAGCTTCCTGAATTCATTCTTGATCTAAAAAGTATTTTACGGACTTTTCGCCAAAAATTCCGAACCGGTGTCCGGATCGAGCGCTTAAAAGCCCGTTCGGCCAAAAAAATAGCTAACGACTTCGGAATGGCCCGAATTCCTGGGAAATGGAACTTCCCAACATCCTAGGGTTCTCATAAAAGTTTCGCTCGAAATCGCGCTAGCTTGATATTTTAAATTACACTGCAAAGTTACAAGGTTCCCCGTATCAGTTAACCCCTTTCCAGTCTTTGGAAAAATCTGAAAATTTTCCCTGATATAGATCTTTTAAAAATAACTAGGGTCTCTTTTTTGTACTTTGGCAAAATCTAGCTCTAGCTATTTTTTATAAATTCGTGAAAAATTATCTAATTAAGTTTTCACCTTTAGCGACAATTACGTTTCGTATTCACATTAAACACACACAATGCTACACCCTGGGAACACACATGGTGTTAAAAATTATTTCCTCCACTTGTGTTTCAAGCTGGTTCAGTTACCAAAATACCCCCGATGGGCGACAAATTACCGAAATGCCCCCGGGGGTTCATTGTCATCCTAACGCCCATCAAACCAGCTTCAAAATAACTTTTCAGGTGTTTTACTTACATTTCTGGACTGAAAAAACTTAACACCGTAAAATTATCAAAATACCCCTCTCGGGGTGGCAAATTACCAAAATGCCCCTGGCATCAGAAAATCTCAAAAGTGCTTTGAAATGCTATTTTAGGCTTCCTGAATTCATTCTTGATCTAAAAAGTATTCTACGGAATTTTCGCCGAAAAATCCCGAACCGGTGTCCGGATCGAGCGCTTAAAAGGCCGTTCGGCCAAAAAAATAGCTAACGACTTCGGAATGGCCCGAATTCCTGGGGGATGGAACTTCCCAACATCCTAGGGTTCTCATAAAAGTTTCGCGCGAAATCGCGCTAGCTTGATATTTTAAATTACACTGCAAAGTTACAAGGTTCCCGTATCAGTTAACCCCTTTCCAGTCTTTGGAAAAATCTAAAATTTTTCCCTGATATAGATCTTTTAAAAATAACTAGGGTCTCTGTTTCGTACTTTGGCAAAATCTAGCTCTAGCTATTTTTTATAAATTCGTGAAAAATCCTAATTTTGACGCCCTAAAAAATCGCTATTTTGGAATCTTTAAATGTAATATCCTGATTTGTATAAACCTAACATTGAATTATAAGAAAATTCAAAATACTTACTTGTTTTGACTTGATATATCTAAGGAAAAATTCACCGATCTTCTAGCGGTTATCCACCGATCTTTTAGCGTAAAATTTTTTGGTTTGTATTGTTGTGGAGATTATGTAGGTGAGATATGGAGTATGAAGACAGTTGGTAAAGATGATGAAGTGTGGAAGAAAGGGTTCGGGGAGAGGGATTATAAAGAGAGAAAAGTGAGGGAGAGAGAAGAAATAAGACATAAAAAAAATCCGTGAGGGGGAGAACACCACGTGGCATCACGGGGAGGGGGAAGGGGGGCATGGGGAAGGGGGCACCACGTGTGGGGCGGGGAGGGGGGGCCATCACCGGGGGGAACACCACGTGTGGGGAGGGGGGAAGGGGGGGCCACCACGGGGGGGGGGGGGGACCGCAACTAAGAGTTGCGGTTGGTTGGGTGAATTGTTGCCAACCGCAACTCTTACTTGCGGTTGGACTTTCCTTTTGGTGGTCAACCATTGCGGCTTGGTGGCTTGGTTTTTGGTTTGGTGGCTTGGTTTTTGGCTTGGTTTTTGGTTTGGTGGTCAACAATTGCGGCTTGGTTTAATTCCAACCGCAACACTTTGTTGTGGTTGGTTTTCTACAAATATTTCCCAACCGCTGCAAAGAGCAGTGGTTCGGTGGAGAAATAAAAAATTTTCCACTGGTCGACAGGAATCGGCCCCCATATATATATATATATATATATATATATATATATATATATATATATATATATATATATCCACCGGTACTTGATTAATGCCTACACTTGCTAGCGGCGGCGGACGGGCACTCCCCAAAGTAGTAGGTAGAGTCGTGGAGGTCCATTTATGCAAAGCAAACGTTTCAGGCAAGAATCATCATCATCACCTTAATTACCTAATAAACTTTGAATGTGTCTGTCTTAGCCCACGTGAACCAAATCTAACGTCTGCTGACGTGAAAAACAGGTTAAATAAGCTAAAATGATGGTGCTAAGCATACTATATGACTTTTATTACTTTTATATATATATATATATATATATATATATATATATATATATATATATATATAAAGTAGCACGTCGCATGCGAAAATAATAAGAGTTCGATGTCATTATGACAAAAGTCCCGTCTGCCTTAGTAACATGTCTGATTTTTACTTTTAAGTAAATAACAAATGAAATAAACTCTTGAAAACACTTTCACCTCATTTGTCAGTGATTTATACGTTCTCTCTGAGATTGTATAAACTGGACTATCAAAATTCGATTTGAAGTGGAAACAAAGCACTAATGTATTTGAAGAATGACAAAAAGAAACGCATGGAATTATAATAGAGTATTGATCCAGGTATTTACTTAGGAAAATGTTACAGTTGTTCTATATGCTGCAATATATTTTAATTATTACTATAAATTAATAAATTATTTTCACAATATATGTTTAATTTCAACACTTACAAAGGATTAAAAACACGAATCAACGTGGATATAGCATATCTCTACATATCCCTTGATATATTGTACTTTCACGCATAGTGTGAGAGTAATTTTTTTTAAAAATTAAATAATAGTTGAACTCCACTTTTAACATTTGAAGCAACAAGCGGCGCTCAAGGTCTTATATAATGACACTTAAAAGTCTTTAAAGACATAAGTGGATCTCTTATATTAATTTTTTTTAATATTTGGTAATTCAGATATGATTTTCAATTTACATTTTTTTTGTCTGGATTTCCGTTCTACAACATATTTAGCCGTTAAGTTTTGAGTAGTTTTTGTCTGGATTTCCGTTCTACAACATATTTAGCCGTTAAGTTTTGAGTAGTTTTTGTCTGGATTTCCGTTCTACAACATATTTAGTTGAAATATATGTCGCCAAATATCACAACCGATTAAAAGTTGCGGACAAAAAAAAACAACAAAAGAGTTCAAGCTTCAAAAACAGTTAAAGGAACAAAAAAATAGGGTACTGAAAAAAAAAAACCAAACAGAATTGGCCAAAGAAAAAAAAATTAAAGTTAATTGAAATATATGACGCCAAATATCACAATTTCGGTTCAAAGACTCTTCCCTTTTCCTTTTGGTTGATGCATTTCTTCACACTCTTCCCTTTCCTCTTTGGTTTATCTATTTCTCTTTGTAAAATCATTTCTCTTCCTTTAATTGTTGTAGAAATGTCTTCATGCATGTCTTTTCGCCTACAGATTAATCCTCCAAAAAAATTTCCATTCAAATTTCCTCTGCCAAATACCTCAAATCATCTTTCAAGCTTATAGATATTCATCGAACCTGGTAGAGAAGATCGAAGCGCATACATTAGTCTTCTCAAATCTTTCATTCTCTCTGCTTTATTTCATTGTGCAGGCGACGTTCTTTACCTACAATTTTTTTGTTCTTACTGCAAAAATCTTATGTTTGATTAAAGACAAAATTTTCGTTAATAAAGCATAAAACATGAGAGAAACAACCTAACTTCGTTTTGGGGCCAAAACTCCTAGTCAAAATCAAGCGAATGACCTGCAAAGGACAATAAAAAAAGTTGTTACAACGCCTTAAGTTTACCATTGCATTAACTAGAATTAGATAACCCCTGACACTAAACTATCTAGAGACTTAGTATGCTAAGAAATTAATGTAAGTTAGACCCAAAACCAGCCAGCCACAACTAATCACGCATCCTTTATGCCAAACATCTGTCAAACTCAAGTTCCATAACTGCACTATTGGTATCTGCATACTCCTATAGTGCCAAATACCAACTAAAACGAATAGGTACAACCTTATTTAACAAGCACTGTGTTCTGTAATAGGCCTGAACACAATAAAAACCCGTACATTTATCATATTTGTTTTTTATTTTCATTTTTGTGATTTTCGTATATATTAAAAAATACACTTATATACTTTTATCATTTTCACCAAAAAAAATTTAACTACTTTTTTCCTTACATTGGGTTAAGTGTTGGTAAAAAAATTGAAAACACATCAGAGATATTTTTAACTTTTTTCATGTTTAAATAATTTTATCCAAAACGAAAATAGAAAATGGTAAAAGTACACAAAGAAAATAATATTTTTATCCTCGTTACAAAAACACAGAAAACAAATATGATAAACGCTGGGGGCTATTTTTCGCACTTTAGATATCTAAGTTTCTACTTCTTTCCTTTCTATTTTTACCTTCTTCAGCATTAATTCTTGTAATTAAACGAATATTGAGTAATGAATCTATTCTAAATATTATGAAATAAAAAGTGTGATGAGAGAGAAAAAAAAAAGCAAATCCCTTTTTTACTCTCTTTTTAATTGAATGAAATGAAATAAACATTGGATGAATTGAGTAATGAGAACTGTAATTTTTTTTACTTGAATTTTTGAGTTAGCAAACAATTAACCAATTAAAAAATTAAAAAATAAAATCAAAACAAATAAAACTGAAATACGTGAAAAATTAGTTAAGAAACAAAAAACTGTTGGATAAACAAAAATAGAAAAAAACAAAAAACAGGATTAAATATGCATCAAAAAAATACAAAGGTTAAATATGACATCAATTTTAATTGAAAATTTGTTCAGTTATTGCAATTGAAGATAAGGTGTATTGCATTTCATATTGATGAATGCAAAGTATCCGATCTTGAAAATTAAAAATCTTAAGTCTATAGCATAAACTAATTTAACAAATTACAAAAATAAAGACGTAGATTTATTCTTTTAATTTCTCAATTTGCTTTTCTTTTAAGCAGCACTATCAAACATTTCTTTAATCCAAAGCCTAGATAGAAAATTTTTTAAATATTGAACCGATTACAATTGCGAACTCAAATATACATTTCTTCTAAAATAAGTCGCAAAGCAAACAAAACATAACTGATTATATTATTTGATTCACAAAAAGTTAATAATATCACCTAAAAGATTTCTCTCTATTACATGTACGTGCTCCATACTAGCATCCTAAATAGGATGAGTTAGTTCCTACGCTCGCTCCAAAGCGAGTCTACAATATCCAAATTAATCATACGGTCTTCTTCTTCACATGAATCGCTCAAATTTAAATATTTATTACCGAGTTATGCAATTTTACCATTTTATTAAGGAAAAATCTTAACCCCGATCCATGGAAGAGCCCATCTAATTTTTTGTTCATTATTGCCACTACTATATTCCAGAAATCCCAAGGACACGCCCCAAAGCTCTAGACTTTGCTACCATGCATGTACTTGTCAAATAGGAAAACTTGGCTGCATCTTTGACGACACATATTGCCAATCAACATAGTGAGGACCATTAAAACGTGGACCGCAGCTCCTTGGTGAGAGAGAGGTGTTCACCTCAAAAATACGTTAACGTGGGACTCATTCTAAAGCTTAAAATGCTATATAAGCCACAAGTACTCGAATTATTTCTAGAACTTCTCGACAAATTTAGTTGTTTTCTCATGACGTTGCTTTTGCTGTAATTTCCCAAGTTATCTTAACAATTCTCAAACGGTATACTTTTCTTATTTTCAAATAATATTTAAAAGTATTGTTATTATGTCTATCGCGTATCCTTGCACATAGGACATCCAACTCGGGCGTAAGGAGATTCATCTTCCTATTCTAATATTGTCCATGATGGCTAGGAGATTTCCTTCCCAATCCCAATTTATGAGAAAAAAACTCGGCGGCCCGTTAGGCAAGTTCACACGTAGACGGATAACCCCATTCACCATCTCCCATTGCACATGAGTTCTTGCTTGTGGATGGGTTAGTGTAATAGGCGCTTAGGTTTAACTCCATTGCTGATATCTTTGAGGTCGAGCGAAGTGAAGTTAATGTGCACCGATGCAGATTTTGAGAGTTCTAGATAAACGTTTTTACTGATTTTATTGATATTTTGTCGTTGTTGTTAATATTTATAATTTATTATAAAATATATTTAAACCGATATATATATATATATATATATATATATATATATATATTTTTTGTTAAAAGCTAAGAATCTTGGTCCTTTGATGCACTCAATAACATAAAGGGAAAATTGCGTAAACCACCCTCATGGTTTGGGTCAGTTGTAAAAAGATCCCTGCCTTTACAAAAGTTGCAAATGACCGCCTGAATTAGCAAAAGTATTGCAACTGATGATTTCTGTAACAGAATAGTTGAACTTCCTAAATTGCCCCTCTATATAACCCCTAATTTTAGATCTAGGGTTTTTTAATTTTAATTTTTTTTGAATGATGCCCATCGCCGGATCTACCCGTCCCAGTCTTGGTCGCCGGCTGTTGTATGGTCATTCTGCCTGCACCTCAGCCTTTGCCGGTGATCGGCGCTCCTCTTCTTTCCCCCTCCCTCGGCCAGCCATTAACCCTATCCAACTGCTCCACCGATTGACCACCATAAACCCTAGCCAATTGCGCCACCACCAGCCTGATTCAACAACCAAAACCCTAGCCTATCTGAAACCAGGACCATTCGGGGGGGGGGGGGGGGAACCCTATAACTACAATTTCGATCAAGCCCCGTTAGCTCACCACTACCCCTGTCCACCCACCATGACCAGTGTCGTCGCCCGCTAGCACCCACCATCAACCACATACTTGCTCTGGCACCACCATCTCGATCCATCATCCTCTTCCAGTTGCCTCACCTGTTTGCTTGCGCCAGCCCTAATCAGGGGGTGGGCTTGTGCCGATGAAGGGCCTCAATCGCGGGGGGACAAATGGATCGATGTGGCGATGCAGATCGAGTTCACGGGGGGATGCAGATCGATTTTGCTGTGGGGTTCGTGGTGGGGGGAAATGGACCTAGCAGCAACGAGGCAAGGGTTCATGGCGGTGGTGGTGCAGTAGGTGGTGGAAGAAATGGGCTGTGTATGGGCTTGGTGAAGATTAGATTAGAGAGAAATTGAGATTTGAATAGAAGAAAGAAAATGAGGGTATTTTTGTCATTTTAAGGTATCAAAATCTATTAAAACGCATTTTTCAAGAGCGTGACGAACACGCTCTGTTAATTGAGACGATTTGTCTAACAGTTGCAACACTTTTGCTACTTCAGGAGGTCATTTGC
>JAVXUP010002655.1:0-116358 GCA_033070095.1 Escallonia herrerae
CTAAAGAACTCTTTCTTGTGTCAGTGTTTCTTTGCGTATAGTGTCCAGTCAATTTTCTATTCATGTGGGGGATTGTTGGCATTGGGGTTTTAAACCCATTGTGGAGAAGCAACTTTGACTCAATTTTTAAATTGGTTCCAAACCATATTTTGGTTAAGAACAAATTGATTCATGTTCCTCTATTGGAATAGATGATCGTGGTATATTCACATGTTTAAAATGAATGAGAGATGAATGAGAAAATTGAAGTTAAAGTTGGTGGTTCACCTTGAAGGGAAAAGAGTATCCCACATTGAAGAGATAAAGCCAAGTTATCTCCTTATAAGGCTTAGCCTTAAGCTAAGGGTTGGGCCCCTTGGGGGTACCCATGTTTTGTAAGGAGGGAGGACCTAGGTTGACCTAAGGTTCACCACACACGCGCGCCCCGCCCGCCCCAGTCCGTGGCCGTGGCTTGGGCTTGGGCCCATCATGCTTTAATCTTTTTGGGACAAATATTTTAAATAAATAAAGTTTATTTATTTATTTATTTTCTTTTCCAAAAAGTTGTGACCTTTCCAGCTTAACAGTTTTTCTGTGAAGAGTTGCACCCCCCAGTGAATACTCTGTGTATAAAAACGAGTCAGTTTTTCAGAAGTTTAAGAACTTAAACTTTTCAGAAGTTTAAGAACTTAAATATTTCTGCTGTCTCGTATTTTCCTGTGTCCGAAAGAGTTCTGTGCCATAGTTTTGGTTCGCCGGGTCTGCAAAATTGGAGTGCTCCTATTTCCAGACGTACTACCGTTGTATCCTGGGAGGCTTTTTGTCAGGAGACCGTTAGCACTGTTGCGGGACGAATAAAGTCTTAAGGACAGTGAATCAAATTCACGCCTCGGTTCTCCATTGTTGTTTATCTGATTTTGCTGTGAGTTAATTTTAATCGTTAATACTGTTTGTTCTATTTAGTAAACTACATTTCAGTATTTTCATACTTCCTTGTTTTCTGCACAAGTATACACGAAGTTATACTTTTACAAACAATAATTTCCATCACCGTCTTCTTCACAGTCCCTTTTACTTTGCCATTTACCCCACCAGTCAGACTCCTTGTTTACACCACCAGCTGTACTTCAATGTTTTTATTAACCAACCTAGAACAATCAGGCAGCTGTTACATCAATTCCTATGAATTCAACCAACCCATAAGTCGGAGAAAAAAGAAAAACCAAATTCGATTGAGTAACTCGAAGCCCATCTCGCTTACCTGGAAAATTCTCGATCTGGAAATCTCAATCTCGCTTACCGATCTCACTGCAGTGGTAAGGATTGAGATCAGGTACGATGTAGGGATTTAGAGAGTGAGGAGTGAGTTAGGTCTATTTGGAGGTTTATTCTTTGGGTGTTTGAGTAGTCGTCGATGAGCAATGCTGCCATTGAAGAGAGAAAGAGAGAGGTGTTTTTAGAGAGGGAATGACAGATTGGTAAATTTATTTGTTATTTAGGGGTATTACTATCCTTTTATTGATTCTGTTAACTTTATTAACATAAAAAGAAAAATGTGTAGCTTAGTGTAATAAAAATACTTAGTAGGCTCCGAGTGTAGTTTTAGGTAAAACTCAAGGGTGAGGTGTGTAATTTACCCTTATTTTTAATAAAGTGTGCATTCGTATTTTATATGCCAAGGAGGAAATAGATTTGGCTAGATTTTTGGTGGATTTTAGTAGATTTTTACAAACACATTCTTGGGGTAGATTTGGTTGTGTTTGTGTTTGGCTGTGTTTATGTGTTCGGGAGGTGCCGCGATTATGGTTAGGAGTGATGGGATGGTGCGGTGGTTGTTGTTGGTGGTGCCTTGGTTTGAATTGGAGTTGGAGTTGAAAATGGCGTAAATAGATATGTTGGTGGTGATCTGTGTCCGCGTGAGAGGAGAGACAAATACAAGAGTGCAATCATGTCTATTCATAAAATATTTCATGACGTCAAAGCACAATCCTTGGCTGTAATGTACCCTAGACTCAAGGAGTTCAGTGATATTACCCGAAGAAGGTCAAGATAGTACTTTTGCTTGTTTTGCGAGTACCCAAACTTGTAAGATTTTACGCTATGTTTCGGTCAGTCGGATTGGAAAGGCTAAAAGGATAAGACGAGGTTACATATAGAGGATTAGTTTTAGGATGGGATAAGCGAGGATAACGGCTCATTTATAAACTGTGTTTCTGATGCAAAATGGATTACAAGTTGGTATAGTTGTTTCTCATATTCTATATATACGATTTTTCTTTGTAATTAAACTTACTGCGCACATTGACCACAATGCCACCCATCGCAACCCAAAACTACCAACTTCATCGTCACCCAATACTCCATTGTTCAACTGAATTACCACCTCTGCTTATAACTTTTGTATTTATTATTTCCTTCATTGCCGCTACTCTAGTAGTATTGGTGTTGCATGACCCAAACCATAGATCAGAACAACATGCCTCTCTAACAACCACGAAAAAAATTCAAATAGGAAAAAAAAATGAACTTCAAGATTACCCTAAAAGTAATTAGTCACTGCTAGAAGCAACATATAGAATGCCTACTGAAGGTGACAAGATTTTGCGGCATGCATGCATGCATAACTGATTAAATTGGTGGCAAGAATGATGGTGCAAAATAACTATTACTAAGGGTGCGACTTGAATGTGTTACGTTGACTTTCTACTTAACCTAAATATAACCCCATGTGCTTTTAAAATCCAACCTACTTTAGCCCAAGGAAAAATGTATATTGTGTTGGTTGGGGTGATTAAGCTAAGTTGGGCTTGAATAAGTTTATGAAAATAAAAAAGAGTTATATTTACATTAAACAAACAATAAAGTGGTGGTATATGGTTAAGAAGGATGGTGGCCATGGCGACGACCAGCGGCTGAAGATGGCGATGATGGATAACTGCCGTAGGTGGCTATCGACGATAGATAACATCTGGCTCTGGTTGGTACGGTGGTGGAAGATGGTGGTTGTTAGTGGTGGCAATTGGCGACGATAGGTGGCTGAAGCCGACGGTCAGTGACTGCCAAAGGTGGCGACCGGTGATGGCCAGCGTCTGAATGCCATCGGTAAGTTAGTTGCGCCAGTGGCTGTTGGTGATGGTGACCTGCGGTGTATGGAGAGAGCCTATGATCAAGGGAGCGGTTAGCGATGCTGGTCGCTGCCAGCTTTGATAGTATCAATCGGCGGTAGAGATGGCAGCCTGTTGTAAAAATGACAGTTAGTGGTAGCAGGCAGTGGAGGTGGCGAGTGATAAATGACAGTGTAGGCGGTAGAGGTCGACAGTGCTAACGTTTGCGATGGTAGTCGGTGGTTCTGGCGGTGACCGGTGGCAGCAGATCGCGGTGAGAAATCAAGTGGTGGTGGTTGGGGTGGTTCTTATTTGAAGTGTACATAAATGGGCTTTAAAACCAACCCAACTTAACCCACTATAATATTGAGCCAACCTATCTTAACCCATTTTGTAACTAACTGGGTTGGGATAGGTAAAAGTCACATCTTCTTGGGTTGGGCTGGTTAAACCTATAAGAACACAACCCAACTTGCAATCGTAACTGTGACACAAGACAATGGTGATGATGGTGGAGGGCTCCGATGGAGTTTTTCAATCAACAAGGGAGAAATGAAAGAGAGAGATGAGACAAGATTCCAAGGAAAATGATTTGGTTGCCATGGTGATAATGTAGGAAGATAAATGGCTCTCCTTCTAGGCCTATAAAAGGGTCATGAGTAGGGTCGGGTTAGCTACTTGGCGGTGATGAAGAAGTTCAGAGAGAAGAGAAAGAAAAGAAAAGAGAGGAAAGAAGTAGTAAGTCCCAATGTTTATGTCTTTTCAATAACGTAAATTTAAACCACCCATTTATCGGACAAAATTATCCCATTGAAGGAGGATAAAACATTTCACTTGGTTGCTATATCCAATCGTAACAAACATCTCCAAATGTTGTGTATAGAATGCATCGGATAATTATCCTATCAAAACCAGTCAAATCCCATTCGGAAGGAAAAAGGATTCCATTAGAGTCCTTATAGTAGTTGGCCAGCAAAGCGCAATCGTACTTGAAAGTGTAGCGGAAAACGAAGAGTTCTTCCATTCATTTCAATTGCTTTAGTGCTTCCAAGCCTACCTTTCCCTTAACTCAACAAACCAAACGCAACCTTAAGAAATTGTTTGTACGGTAGGTTGAACGCGAATGATTTACCTTTATTCACCTTTATTCGTTTCAAAATGTGATCTAGTATGCTATACACAGTGCTAACAAGACAAATTAGTGACTCATTGTTATTTACCTTATATTCACCTTTATGCACCCTGAACAGGACACCGATTAATCTTCTTGCATAACATATATGATTAACGAGGAATATTCAAACAATCGCACGAGTAAAATTAGCGATAAAGTGTTTTTTTTTTTTGCATAAAGTACACAATGATTTCGAGGTATGAATTAAAGCTACCATAGCATGTCTATTTGTGGAAATTGTTAGTAAGGAGCGTCCATGAAAGTGCCCAAGCGTAAGTTTATACTTTGGCTTGAGATCGTGGTTTCATTACTGCCACGAGGGACATTCTTCTTTCGATTGTTCTTGCTTTTGATTTGATTGAGGCTGGCTTTGAAATTTTGCCACCTTCGAACAACTCCCTGTTTTACTCTCAGGCCTTCTCTATTTCCCTAAATATGGCGGAGTTATATTCCTGATTGTCGGGAATGGGCGAGTGTCACCCCAATCTATAAGCCATCTTCCATACATGTCGCTTAGACGTGTGCCTTGGTCCTGCTAAACTGGCATTCTTTCGTACTGTTTATAGTCACTTTTGTTTGAGTCGAATCGACCACTCAGACCGAATCAGTTTCGCTGGCCTATTCGGGTATACATCAAAAGTTAGAGTGTTTTCCATCAAGCTTTAATAAAACATACGTAAACCTTGTAATTGAAAGAAAGGATGAGGGAGAGAGAGAGAGAGAGAGAGAGAGAGAGAGAGAGACTCTTGCCCCACCCTCTAGAAGTCGGAGACAACAACAAAATGTTATCATTTGACTGTATCGCTCAACTGGCCCCTGCTCATATGCTCGCTTGGACGAGCAACGGTATAACATCTTTGCTAAAGAAAAATTTTCATAGCTGAAGTAACCTCTGAAAAAAAAAAGAAAAAGAAAACATTTGACGGATGCTTTTATATGAATGTGTCCTTCGTAGTGAGGGATACTTTGCATAGTGCATGGTTTTGGAGCATTCGCACTGATCCTTTAAGAACGTTGGATCAGTGGAGGCTGATACAGTAGGAAGATAGGTTAAGAGAGGCATGATATTATGTTGCTGTATTTCTAACTTGTAAAATGGTCACGACCACTGTTTCCAAAACATCAAATACTTTTTAACAGACTTTGTTCCTAACCACATGCTACTTTTGGGTTTCATATGGTTTAGTGAATGAAAATAAGAGAGAAAAAGTGAAGACAAAAATAGGAAAGAATAATTTTGCCATGGATCGTAGGAAGATAGGTACAACTCTTTCGTATAACAACTATACATGGTAGTTAATATTTAGTGGCTTTTATCTAATGAGCTAAGAAAAGAATACTAAGAATTCTCATCAAAAGTATTAAGAAATGTCAGTAATAATATTTAGTAGTCATTAACTATCGCTATATAGAATATTAGAGCTATTTTTATACAATTCAGGTGACAGCCAAAATTTATCCAAAAAGAATGGCGAGTGGAAAAGAATGGACGCAGCATGAGGCATTATGTGCTTGTTTACATGGCTGGAATGGCGCTCGAAATGAGCATGAGATTCCATTTCGTCGTGTTTGGTTGGGTGGAATGAACTTCAAAATGGTGGGCGAAAGACAATACTATCGCGTTCCTTCATGCATTTAACGTGATTGTTTCATCTTTCTTTTTCATTTTGATTTGACCATTCAAAGCATCGATACCATACGCAAAAGTCGATCCTACTAAGAAAAAGGGTAGCAGCATTAGGTAAAAGCCAAAATCACGTACAAAAGGCTTAGAAAAAGAAAAAAAAGGAATGTCATCAAGGAGGTGGAGGGTGTTTATATTTGGCAGTTTCTGGTCAAGTGTGCCAGGTTCTGGTGGAAAGAAAGAATAGGGATTAGTCAAATTAGGAACGAGTTGCGGAATGCACACTTCGACCAAATGGTACATGGCTCTTGAGATGCATGCTAATGAAGCATGACTCCTACTTTGTGAGAGTTGTTCTTACGCAAAATAGAGGAGAGTGGCTTTACATGGTGTGATTATGAAATGCTGCAGTGCTCCCTTCGAACAGCTCACGCCAACAATAGAGTTACAGATCCATAGGCCTCGGAGTTTCTGATGTTGAGAGTGATGATAATGACTTCGGAACCAATAATATATCCTCACTTGTGTTTTCATGGGTGGCTGATATTTGACTTTGGAAAGATTTTAGCTGCAATCACACACACACACACACACATACACATATATATGGTAAGAGAGATTTTGCCTACAGAAAACTGTTTGAGCTATAAAGAATAAGAATGAGTGTCAAATTTGATCACGATTTACTTATAAAAAGCTCTTTGGCGAGAATCAATGGTTTCTAACTATGCTTTGAGGTAAAAAGTTAGCTACACCTAAAGAAATTTTGTTTACCGTTGAGTGTTTTTTTCAAATATCTTTAGCAATATTTGCTAACATTTTTTCATCGCTAAATAAGAGGATTTTAGCCTTTTTAACATGACTGAGACTGTAGCCAAATCTTGCGGTTGGCTAAAGGTAGAGGACCAAGAAAGGTCCAAGATTTTGTACATCCAAGTTACTGGTTGTTTTAAAGGTTTAAAGTGTTATATAATAGACTCAACAATGTACATCATGCTTGACAAATATATTTTCACGTTAGTCATATCTCGTGCAAGTTTGGTTTGATAAATTGGAATGACTATGTGCATGCAACAGGAATAATGTATGCATAATTTGCACATTTATGTTGAAGTACCACGCATGGAGGGTCATGTTGCCATAATGAAGGACCACGGTCCCTTTCATACCCAAAAATTTTAAACAAATTGTACGAGTGTCTATAACGTGTTCCACATTAACACACTATTTCGTTACCATTTTATCTATTTTTAATTTACATATTTTTTAAACTACTAGTAAGGATCACGTACTTTGCACGTGATATAGTAATTTAAAATAAAAATATTATGAATCTTTATGAAATACAGAATTGAAATTAATCAATATGACTATTATAATTAAACTATAACAATAAATCAGATGTTAACTACTAATGAAATACTCAAAATATGAAAAGTTAATTAAACATGGTCTTACTTTCAAACCCAAATTTTTCACGCCAATTATCACTAATATTTTTTTACTATTTATCATACTTATTTTTTTCGTCACATCAAGTTACCGTTAAAAAGAATCCTGACTGTTTCATATTATACCTTGTTATCGAAGGTACACTGATATTGTAATTAGTCTCAAACATATTTTACAAATATCTAACTCTCACGAAATACTACAAGATTGATTATACAATAATAAAAAGTAAAGAAAATATTTAGAGATAATTTCTTATAATTTCTTTTGATGGCATATATATATATATATATATATATATATATATATATATATAAATCTAGGAAGTGAAATTAAGTAAAAGTTTGAAGTATAGTAAAGTGAAGTATAGTAACAAAAGAAAAAAATTAGCGTGAAAAGTATTATTGAAAGTTAAGTGTCTAACATGAAGAAGTTATGACTATAAGAAAGTTTGTAAGACAACATGCCTTAGGAGCTTAAATGTTACATATTTAAAACCAAGAATCAAACAAACTTAAGAGATTTAGCAGGACACATATAAAAACTGAACTATTTAGGCAACAAATTTAGTAGCTCTAATTTTCAATGATCTTTCCAAAGTTTTTCTATCTTTGCTTTAAGAATTTTGACAATTTTTTCTGCAAGCACCACCATTAAAGTTCAAAATATCATTACTTAGGATTTTCAGTATCAATTTTTTTTCTTCTGTACAATGATGGTCATTTCTTGTAGTGATGATTATTCAGGTCAAAAAAATATTACCCATGACCAGTGTTATTAAAAGCGCGTTTAGGCACTAGGCACAGTCAGGTGCACAGTGCGCGCTTCGCCTAGCCCTAGGCGCAACACATTCGATAAGGCGCGCGCTTAGTGAGCCTAGGTGCCAAGCGCGTAGCGGCGAAGAAGGCACCAATCAAGGCGCACGAAATGCTAGTCGTTGGATAGGCTACGTGGCCTTAGATGGACTGTTCATTTTTCCCCCAAATTTTGTTGTTTGTTGACTCAACTCAACCTAAGTCTGACTTTAAAATCCCCAAATCAAATTTCACGACTCACAGCCTCCACTTTCAACCCTTCACCAGTCGCCGTAGCCGTCGCCCCTCCGGTTGTCGCCCGCCACCGTTGCTCCAGTCGATGACGCCGTAACTGCTGCTCCTCTCTACCGCTGATGCTGGGCTACTCCAATTGAAGACTCCACTGGTCTGTCTGTCTGTCTCTCTCTCTCTCTCTCTCTCGTCGTCACTACTGCTACTCTTTACCACTGCTGTTGGGCTACTCCAATTAAAGACTCCGCTGATTTCTCTCCCTCCTCACCTCCCTTCATCACTCATAACTTCATACTGATGTCTTCATCTATTTGCGCTTCAACATAGTCTACTTCTCTTCAGAAGTAATTTTGAGCTTCTGTGTTTGTAATTATTTTCATAAGATTATTGATGGCCGTGTAATTCTTTTTTCTTTTAATTTTGGTCTAAATGGAGTTCTTTTTCAGCTATAAAAGAGAATATACAAACATGCATACCTTCATTTGTCTTTCCATAGGTGCATGTATAGCTTTAATTTCGGTATGAAAGGGATTTATTATCTTTAAGATTTGAAAGACATCTAGCAAAAAACAGTACATGGGGACACAAATTCCATCCTCTTTTGCTCTTTCCAATAAAAAAGTAAGCACCGACTTCCAAAGTTTCTTAAAAAAAATTAGAACTCATTGTTGGCCATTGTCTTTTTTGTTAAAGTTTCAGAAGATGTGCAAGTTGGGGTATATAACACAATTCTCTCAGGCCTCAGCAACTTCAAGCAAGTATACTGCCATTTTGATAAAGATAACAAGTTATAGAGGAATTTTTTATTTGGATAAAGATCAGAAGTTACAGAGGATTTCGGTGGTATGGTTCCTCATATATTTGAATCCTTCGTTGTGCATTCGTTGGAATTTTTTTACATAATTATATTATTTTCATTCACTATTATTTATTTATTTTAATATTGCACCTCGCTTCGAAAATGCGCGTGCCTGCGCCTTCCGTCTAGGCTGCATAGGCTCCAAGGACCTTTTGCTCATTTAATAACTATGCCCATGACACAAGGTTTTTTAGAGTTAAGAAAATTATAAGCTTATTAATTGTACCCATGACCTTAAGATTAGGATAAAATTACATGCATGTCCATTAAGTGAAATAATATCACTCATATCCGTTGACCGAACGAAAATACTGACAGATGCAAAGACCATAATGCCATCACATAGGAACACAATTCCTCGAATGTCATTCCTCGTCTCTCCATCTTCCCATACAGCCCCACCACCATCACGCCTTTACACTTTTCAGCTTTAAAACACACAAACACACACACACACACACACACACACAAGCTCCCGCACACACACCCCACAATCACCATCAATCAGCCTTCCACGACCCACCATACCTCTAGTTAACAGGCCGACGCACGCACACACACACACACACACACACTCACACATAGAGCCAATGTTATCGACTTACGACGAATTTGGCGGCTTTGAAGTTTGCATGTTTATGTTGCTGCTGATGATGTTTACGGTGGTGGAGGCGTCTGGACGGGGTGAAATAATGTGGAGGCCAACGTTCGCTGGCATTGCAATAAGGCGGGTGAGGCTAAGCCAATTTGCCAACTTTTAGGCTAAGTGCTTGCCGAGAAAAGTGAGGTGGGGAGGTGGGGGAGAGTTTGGATTAAAAGCCTAATTTGAAAAATTAGAATTTGTAAATTGTTATATTTTATATACCTTGTAGCTTAAAATGAGGGCAGTATTGACATTTAAAAAATATGTATTGATGACATAAGCAAAAATATATATTTTTCTAACATATCAATACGACTTTATCTTTTAAAACTTAATATCATTGATTGTAATTTCACCCTAACCTCAGGAACATGTGTTATTTTGATGTTGATAATTTTTAAAGTTATGTTGATAGGATTTTTTTCCTAAAGTGAACAGAGTCTTAGTATCATATTTATAAGAATTGGTTTGGTCCACTCCCATGTTTTTATCACTTAAAAATGTATTAGTGAACTTTTAAACTCTTTAATAACAAATTATTTATATTGAGCCAAAAAATTGTAGTTTAGTCTCAAATTCTTAAAAGTAAAAATACACTTAATTGTTAGGGTAATTTTAATAAAAAAAAATGTTTAGCCATTTTAATCCTTTGAGATTTTTTTATACACTGTAGTCAGATCTTTACCCATTTTGGTTATATTTATAATCTTTTGTCACTAAAAGATGTATTAGTGAACCTTTTTAGCGTTAATGTTTAAAGTCAACCAAAACGGTAGTAATTTAGCCTCACCTTTTAAAAAGTCAAACTACTCAGAAAACTTTCAAACTTGAAAAGAATAGTTTAAGAAAAAATTAGTTATTTAATCCCTTGTATATCAAAACTTGAGAGTTTTTAAGCTCAAAAAAATTATTAATCATTTGAGCCAAAATAAATTGGAGTCTTTATCAATTGGATTTCATTTAATCCTATCATTTATAAGAGTGAAATATACGAAGACAATAGCTATATGAATAATAAATAATCATGTAAATATATGATATCTCGGGACACAATAAATCATAAAAAGACAATAATCATATGAAGGATATGTTGTCATGCAAATAAGGATATTCTAATAACTCTACTATGAATATATGATTATGTACTTGCCACGAACTGAAGTTATAATGATCTAGTGATTTATATGCATTTAAAAATTTTAAAGCTCCACTTTAACGATAACTTTCTTACATCAATATGTATATGCAATTGAAATTTAGAATTAAACTTCAGTTATATTAAATTTTAATGTACGAATATGTTTGCATTGAAATACATATACATGCAAAATTATTAAAATTTGTAGCAGACACATCAACATACAATTATGTTATACAAAATTTAAAAAGAATTGAAGTTTCTGACAAAATATTCAATTTAGTGTAAGTAGATTATGTTCAATCTTAAGAGCTATAGAAAACACTTTATATGCAAGTTGTAGTAGTTCAGAGATATTTAACTGATGGAGAAGATGTAGTAATTCTGAGGTATTTAGCTTTAACGTGAATGGAGATTGTAAGTTTTGATAAAAAAAAAAAAATCGGTAATCAAAGAACATGCAGGAGTTCAAGAGTAATTTTTATAAGTTTTCATATATTTTTTTCTTTTTTACTAAAAGAGAAAATAACTCTAATTAAAGCATAGATTCCTGTAAGGGTATTCTAAGAAAAGATGTTTGATATCTTAAAAGAAGCCAAATATACCCTTATTGTTTTTTAACAAAACTCTAATTCAAAATGGGTATTTGTGGGAAAATTTTTTTAATAAAAAATACCCGCAATCAACACTAATTTTGGATGAAGATTTCAATTTAAAAAGGGCATTTTTTTTTTAAAAAAAATAGTCATTGAACTCTATTTAGGATTACATATGAATTTAAAAAATCCTAAAAATTTTCAGTTTTACGACAGCTTCCTTATACCAATATGTGTGTACTTAGAATTAAACTTTAGATTTACAATAGTTTCAATGTATTAATATGTTTGTATTAAAATCTACACACATGCAGAAAAATTCAAATACGTAGTATACGTATCAACATACAAAAAAAAAATTGTGTTTCTGACAAAATATTCAATTTAGTAAATTAATCTTTAATTCTAACCAAAACATATATCGCAATAAGGGTATTTTAAAGAAATAGGCTTTATATCTTATAAGAAGTCGAAAACATCCTCATTTTCAAATAACACTCTAACTTAAAAATGGGATTTAATAGAAAAAACATGTTATAGGTCAAAAACAACTTTAATATTTTATGAAAATATCAATTAGAAAAGGATACTTTAAGGGAAAAAAAGATTAGTCATTTAAGCCCATATGTGCTTTTATGTATACTAGTAAGGATCACGTGCTTTGTACGTTATATACTGATTTAAAATAAAAATATTGTAAACCTTGGTGAAAAACACAATTAAGATTTTTTAACACAACTATTATAATAAATCAGTTATTAACTGCTAATCAAACATGAAGTATGAAAAGTTCATTGCACAAAACATGATCTTACTTTAAAAAAAAATATTTCACACCAATTATGTATCACCAATATTTTTTACTATTTATTATGCTTATTTCTTTCGTCACATCAAATTATTACTAAAGAGATTCCTGACTGTTCCATATTATATCTTGTTCTCCAATGTAAACTGACATTGCAATGTAACGCCCTAACTTAGGGTTATCTCAACCCGGCTGGAGAATTACAACACAACATCTTGATAATACAACTCATTCTACAACCACTTTGTAATTAAACCATATTGTACAAAACTAAAGAGTTTACTTTTACAAAACACACCTAGTAAGCTCTTTGCCAGATCTCAGAGTTGACATACTGCTCTATTCAAGTACAACTTAGTTTACAAATGTACAAGCGTCCCCTTGCCCGTCTTCTCACCGTGCCTTGCACTTTTTCCTTACCTTTCGAGGGGCCGGCTCCTTGATCTAAAATATTATGGGTAAGAACCCGTCAGCCCACTGGTTCAGTAAGATAATCAAAGACATTTAATGTAACTTTCAATTCAACAATATTGATAAGGCATGCTATTACAATTCAATCATATTAAACAGTTCTTAATGTGCACATAAGACATTTCACATGTTCACACTTAATTGAGCATCACAAGAGTTTACCATTCCCGAATTCAGTCCCATCAATAGACCACCCTTATGCCACCACACCCGGGATATAATATCACAACCTTTGCCTTGGCCAAAGGCAAAGTAACCGAAAACAATCGAACACCGATACTGTCTCGGGTAGCAGTCGAAGATACAATTGTTTGGCTCATATGGTGCACCGTTATTCAAACACAATCAAATCAACCCCCAATCATTGAATGGGGTAACATAATAATAATTAACAATATATCAAACATCCCTTACAATGAAGGGATGTAACATGCTCATGTGTAAGAAAATATATCATTGCATACATGTGGTTGTTGTATTCTTCATTTACTTGCACTATATAACTTAACTATGAAATATGTTGTCACCTTCATCATGTAACATCATCTTCATAACATCTTGACCATGTATATAATCATTTGTATTCAGCAAATTAGCTTTCAATATAAAACTTAACAAACATGTCAAAAACCATATTCTAATCATGTCTAGTTTGATATAATTTCATAATTCAGACGTACCATAACCTATTTCACGCCTTCCATAACCTCTAATATGTTAAACATGAATAGATTCACTTATGAACAAGTCTCTAATAGGTATTCAAAAATTTGACAAAGAATTCATGCTAAATGATTACGCTAACATGACATATATCCATATTCATGTCTTAAAAGCCCATTAAAAAGTTTTAACTATCTTACCTTAAATAGGAGATGAAAGAACCAAATTTTTAGATTTGAAACACCTTCAAAATACTCCTCAAAACACGTTCGAAACACTATTTGAAGCTCATATAAACTTTCCAAATCAACTGCTTAAGGTTCCCTTTAAAAAACAAGCCTTAATTCTAGATTTTGTGAGGTTTTTGGTTGCTTTTCTTGCCCTTTTCTCTAAAAAAAACAAGGTAAGAAGATTCAAGCATGTCAATTAGGAGGTGTCAAGTGGAGGTGAAGAGGTGAAAAAGTCAAGCACGACGAGGCTTTAAGCATGTGGTGGCAAGACACGGTCGTGCCACTTAACAAGCACGACAAGGCTCAAAGGACGAGAACCACGATGTGTTACGATAATACGTTGACACGTCACAAGCACGAGGTGGCACAATTCTTTGCAAAAAAACAAAATAATTCACAGGCAGTCTGGTCAACAATTGATTACTCTCAACTAGAGTTTTTACCATTTCACATAAAGTGATTTATCTAATCATGCTTAAATATGTAACCAAAGCATATAAAATGTTGGGTTCTCACATGCAATTAGTCTCAAACATCTTTCACAAATATCTAACTCTCATGAAACATTACAAGTTTGATTGCATAGTAATATAAGTGAAGAAAGTGTTTAGAGATAATTAATGTTAAGTGTATATATTAAAGTTGTGTAATTTTTTGTAATATGTTTTGATGGTATATAAGTCTTGGAAGTGTGATTGAGATGAAGTTTGAATTATAATTAAGTGAAATTAACGATGGTTCAAAAATTAATTCGAAAAGGATTGTCGAAAGTAAAATATCTAATATGAAGAAGTTATGATTCATAAATATATATATACAAAGTTTGTAAGACAAAATGAGTTAAAAGCTTAAATGTTACATCTTTAAAATTAAAAATCAAGGAAACTCAAGAGATCTACTAGGACACATATAGAAACTGAACTGCTTAGGCAAACAAATTTAGTAACCCTAGTTTTTAATGATCTTTCCAAAGTTTTTCTATTGTTCAATTTTAGAATTTTAGCACTTTTCCTACAAGCATCAATTTTAGAATTTTAGCACTTTTTCCAAAGTTTAAAATATCACAACTTATGATTTTCAGTATCATTCATTATCCATCTTGTTTCTTTCTGTACAGTGATGGTCATTTCTTGTAGCGATGATTATTGGGAGCCAAAATATCCTCTGCAGTTTATTGCTTTTGGTAATGATCTAGTCTATTACTCCATCTGTCCTAAAAAAAATCGATCATATTTTCTTTTTGGTCTGTCAAAAAAAAAAATTGATCAGTTTTCAAATTAAAAAAAAATCACTAGGTGTTTTTACATCACTAATTTTTATTCTACTTCTTTCTCCACAATCAATCATCCACCGACCTATTTCTCTCTACTAAACCACTTTCTTCCTCTCCTCTCCCCCCTCTCTCTCTCTCTCTCTCGATAGAATTAGAAACTCATAAAATAAGACTCATATCCTAAATTAGTGTGTAATTAAATATGATCAAATAATTTGAGACGAAGGAGTTATAACTTTCATGCATCTTTTATTTTAATAATAAAGTACAAAGCAAGTTTTTTTTTTCAATTTTTTCTATCTTAAGTTCTCACGTGCGAGTATATTTGTTTAAAACCATGCTTGATCTTAATTATACTTTTTTTTTCTAATTTTCAATTAAAAAATCTAGAGGAGTAGTAGAAATTAAGGTGCTCATTTTATCGATTTTGATGTCAGTAAGTTTTAATGTATTGTTTTGATAGGATTTTCTTTAAAGGTGAAAAACTTAGCATCATAATTATACGAATAGGCTAAATCTACTCCCACATTTTTGTCACTTAATGATGTGTTAGTGAACTTTAACCTGTTTATTAGCAATTTTTTTTTATATTTAGCCAAAAACATTGTAGTTAAGGCTCACATTCTTAAAAGTAAAAAAATTCACTTAAATTTTGTAAACATTTTATTTCTGAAAAGGGTATTTAATGAAAAAAATATTTAGCTATTTTAATCCCTTGACACTATTTTATACGCTGAGGCCAGTTCCTTACTTGTTTTGGTTATATTCATAGTCTTTTGTCACTAAAAGATGCCTTAGTAAACTTTTTTAGCATAAAAATGTTTAAAGTTAGCCAAAAACAATAATAATTTGGCCTTACCTTTTAAAAAGTCAAAATATTTAAAAAAACTTTTATACTTGAAAAGAATATTTTGAGAAAAATATTTAGTTATTTAACACATTGCATATTAATACTTGAAAATTTTCAAGCTCAAAAATAATTATTATCATTTGAACCGAAATAAATTAAGGTCTTTATCAATTGAGTTTCATTTAATCCTATCACTTATAAGAGTAAAATACATGAAGACAATAGCCACATGAAAAATATGTTATCATATAAATATATGATACCTCGAGATACAGTGAATCATGCAAAGACAATAATCATATGAAAGATATGCTGTCATGCAAATAGGGGTATTCCAATAACTCTAATATGAATATAAGATTATGTACTTGTGACAAACTCAAATTATAATTAGGAGCAGAATTGTATGATCTAGCGATTCAGATTCTTATACATTTAAAAATTTCAAAAACATCCAGTTTTACGATAGCTTTCCTACACCAATACGTCCGTAATTGAAATCTAGAGTTAAACTTCAGTTTTATGATAGCTTCAATGTACGGATATGTTTTCATTTAAATATATGTATGTTCACAATAATAAAAATTTGTAGTACGCATCAATATACAAATATGAAGTACAAAATTAAAAAAAAAAGATTGAGTTTTTACAGAATATTCAATTTAGTTTAGGGAGTTTATGTTTATTCTTGAAGGCTATCGAAAATACTGTTCTTTGCAAGTTGTTTTCATTGATCGAAGGAGAAGATGCAATAGCTCTGAGGTATTTAACTTTAACATGAATGGAGGAGGTAGGTTTTTATAGAAAATTTTTCGATAATCATAGAATATGCAGGATTTCAAAGGTGACTTTATTGGTTTTCGTAAGTTTTTTCTTTTGGGCTAATTACACCTATATCCCTGAGATTTGGGGGTAACTACAGATAATGACGATAGTTTGACAAAATTACATTTATATCCGTTAACCAGACGGAATTTTAAAAATTCTAACGGTTTTGATGAAAAGACATTACTGCCCCTAAGTTAGAACCTTATTTTTTTTTTAATGTCATTACTTCATTTAAAAAAGAAGAAGAAAAAGAAAGATTAATGCCAAACTCTAAACCAGATAAGGTGGCCCAATCCCTCACCCCGACAGCCCCTTCCCTCACCACCAGCGACGTCGATGTCGCTCTTCCCCTCCATCTCTTCTCTCCTCCCCCGCAGCAGCTCACTCACTCGCCCCACGCCTGCAGCTTCAACGAATTTCCTAACCCGAACCACAACAATGACGCCGGCCAGAATACTCGTCGGCCTTTTCTTCCTCCTTGCCCTCTACTGTGGAACAGACCCTTTTACGCACAGATCCACCGCAGCGGTTGTCCCCTTCTGTTCTCTCACAATTGGCCGGTGTCGGTGGGTTAACCAAAATTCACCATCCCTATCGTCGCCGAAAAAAACAGATCCACCGCAGCCCCTTGTCCCCTTCTGTTCTATCTCAATCAGCCGGTGTGGGTGGGTTGACCAAAATTCACAAATTAGGGTTTTGAACTAACCTGCTCATTCTCAAATTCACAATTTTGAACTAACCTGCTCATATTGAAACCCTAATTAGCAGATTGAAAATTTTTGATGAAATAAATTACAAGGATAGAGAACAAATCAAGATTTTAAAACCCTAATCTATAACTTAAAGCTTAAAATCTTAATTTAAAAATTTTAAAAATATTATGTATACACAGCACAAGGGGTAATATTGGTATTTTCAAAATATGTATTGATGACATCATAAAAAAGTACATTTTTTGGACAGAACCCTGAAGGATGGACACGACTGATACATTTTAAAAGTGTTTGGTCATGGTATGTTACATTTTAAAACTTAATGTCCTTGACTGTAATTATGCCCCAACCTCAGGAACACTGCTGTAATTAGCCCTTTACTTTTTTAGCTAAAAGACAAAACAATCCCTAATTCTAACTATATATATATATATATATATATATATATATATATATATATATATATATATATATATATATATATATATATATATATATATATATATATCTGTAAAGGTATTCTAAGGAAAGATACTTGATATCCTAAGAGAAGCCAAACACACCCTTAGTTTTTTAATAACACTCTAGGTCAAAATGAGTATTTGATGGGAAAAAAAGTTTCAAGTAAAAAACACCCATAATCAACACTAATTTCGAATTCAAAAACATATATCTAAATAAGGATATTTTTTTTAAATAAAACTCTATTAAAAACATATATCCCAATAAGGAACACCCTAAATTGAAAAAATGTGTGTCCACGGCCACTAGCATGTGATTATTCAACTTCTTGTTTCTTAAACCATGTTCCCTTATTATTAGTAACAAAGTAAGTTGTTACTTTGCGGAAAAAAAATTTTTTGGGCACAAACAATATAGGTTGTGGTAACGAGAAAATATGTGGTAGTCGTTTAAAATCATCTAATTAACATAAATGATATTATACTACCACTTATGTTGCAACAAATAAACAATGAAGTCATCTGGCTACGAGGAATAAACCGAATAGGCCAGAATTACTGAAAAGATGATATCCACGAAACAATCAACCTAACCACCGTAGCACCCAAAACGGACTCGATAGATCCCGATCAGTAGAGACATATTTCCCCGGATCTGGTAAGGCGCGGTCAACTTTAGGTGTTGTAGAGTCCACTTGGTTCGTGCATGGTAGAATTTAGTGGCCGGAGGCGGCTCCGAGGGTTGGAGAGGTGTTAAAGAGAGGGAAGAGAGTGGGAGAGGGGAAGATGAAATATGAAACGCAAAATTACAAGAAGTAAGATGCATATCAAAGACGAAAACCAATCTTAAGTACACACTAAACCATACTCTCATATGTACTCGTACTCATGTTTCTGACTTAATGTCTCAGCAGATGCAGGACTTGTCACCTCAGTATACTGATTTGATCACCACCAATGGTGTTATTGTAGTTGCTATTCTGATCTTATGGCAGTAGAACAAATTATTCTGCAAGTATACAACATTCAAATGTGCAGAGTACATATCCAGCTTCTTGACGAAGAGAACACTGTTGGGGCTATATAGCGAGGAAGTGAACACCACTAAGTAGTGAGAAATGGAGGATAGTATGGAGCTTTCGACCCGACTACTTTAGCTTTGGTGTCTGGAAAATGTTCCAGCCCAGGAAGCTCAGTGACCTCTCCATTTTCTGTGACTCCAACAGGGTAACTTAGGAGGTGACCAGGCAAGTCATGGTCCAGTGTCTCGCTAGCGTAGAGGTCCCAGTACTTCTCAGCTGTTTTGTTCAACTTTTGGATGCAATCTTGGCTTTCTGGTCTGAGGAAACAGTCGTCCAGCATGCCTAGGTGCTCGTACCACAAAGACATTCTAAAGCCGTGTATCTGACCCCTCGCGGGCTGCTTGCTGGAGAGATGATACGGTTGGAAGCCGCCCATGGCGATCTCCGAGTCCCTGGCACCATCCATTGACCTCTGATTGATGTTGGCGGATCCTATGATTATGTACTCATCATCAACTGCAAAAGAGAGGAAAGCATTTTGAGCATATTCACCAGGTGTGGTCAACTTGATGCCTCAAAAAATACCTGTATGCATGTACTTGAGAATGTAGCTTACAAAGTGAAGATAGAACTACAATTTAGTTAGCGACAAAAACTTTCTGTTGAGTCTAGAAAATTTACTCTCCCGTCCCTTTAAGAGAGATCATATAGAGAAATCAACATATTCACGTACAATCTCTTAATTCAAAAATTGAAGCTGTTTTTTGAATTTCGTTTATTGTCCTTAATGTTTGACTTGCCTCGACGTAATTATGAATAACTATGAAACCTATGTGTTTATGAAAGTTATCTTGGAAAGGGGTCTGTTCTTTTCGGACAGAGAGAAAAGAAACGAGGTCTCTAGTTAAGGGTTATCTTTTTCAATTGGGAGAGATGGCTGAGTGGACTAAAGCGGCGGATTGCTAATCCACGATTCTTTTTCCACGAGTATAGTAATTGGAATAACTTCTTAATAGCATTATCAATTAGAAATGCCCCATTTCGAGGACTCACAGAAATACCCTCACGAAGTATGTGTCCGGATGGTCCAAAGTTATTCACCACTCTTCTTGGTCACATAAATTGTTTATGAGCCATGCACCAGAAACCTACACTAATATTCACCTTTGGAATGATGTCTATTTCAAAGGCTGGGCGAAGTAGTGGCAATAAGTTACCTATCATCATCTTAGCATGCACATAGATCATGAACCTCCTGGCTTGTTGAGCTCTACTGTAATCTGTGTTGTCGTCAGGCTTCTCTGAAGGTAAATATTCACCACTCTTCTTGGTCTCTCTGTTGCCTAGGCAGAAGAAAGTCAGAAAGTCCTTTGGGTTCGCCACAATTCCCTTTGCTTCAAGGGCTTGAACTATATCAGTATACATCATCTCCATAGTCCTCCTTTGCCAATCCAATATGGCCTGAACAGATGCACTCTCTGGAACACCCTCCGGCCACATTGGAACGACAACATAGACCGAGAACCTCTCTCCTGCTTCGATCTTACTAACAATCTTCAGCGACAACTCTTTTGGGATTAGGTGCAGTGCACCGATGTCCTCGTCCTTGAGGTCCTTCGAGTACCAAGAGAAAGAGCTTCCAAGAAAGTACTGGTTTTCAATGTAAATGAAGTTTTTTGCTCGGCGAATGGCATTAATGTAAGCATCCTGAATACTTCGATCAATGATGTTGTCTTTCCCGCTAATCAGGCCGGCTCTGGCTGCATCCTCGGGTTTATCAGGGAAGCCAAATGCGGCTCCACCATCGATTGACCTGAACATTTGGACATTCCATACTTCATGGTCATCAGGGAACATAACTGGAGATGGTGGTATAAGTGTTGACTCAAGTTCCCTTAATTTCACAAGCAAGTCCTTCTCACCTTGCTTCAACCACCTTTGCTCAAAATTGAACAGCACATCCCAGGCAATCGGTCCTTCTAACCGGCTATGAATGTCATGCCAAGGTTCCCTCGGTCCACCCTTTTCTATCGACGAACCAGCAAAATTAGGCTGATGGAAATCATCATGGTGGACAGTGTCCAAGGTCCTGAAAAGGCTATGAAAAGGGGTGTCATATCTTCCATCACAAAGATCAATACCACCAATAAAACTCACAATCCTCCTCCTTTCTTTGTCTCCATTTGGCATCTCGCTATCCACGACTACAATCTTTTGGTGATGGGTAAACATGGTTCCAATCTCCAAGTCCTGAATAATGCTTCTTCCATCATCTGGATTACGCGGACATAACACACAGTGGACTTCGGTGTCACGGAAGTAATTGCCTGTTTCCTCATCATGAGTCGCCATCATTCCATCCTCTTTCAAGTTCTTAACGGAAGTTCTGTCGTCCCAAACAAGCATTAGAACCCTAACACCTTCATTCGCCTTTGTCTTCAGTAGCTCCCCCAAAGTTATGTCTCCACCTGGCTTTTGCCTCCTCGAGTCCCTCACCAAGGTTATTTCTGTGTAAACAGACCACCCGGTTATGTAAATTAAGTGCTTGGCATTGGAAATGGCATCGAAAACATCTTCCCAGCATCGGTGTGGCTGATAAAACTTTCCCCCAGAAAGAGGAATTTTCGGAACAAAGTTGTCTGGAATGTGAGAATCTTGGTAAAGAGAAACTCTACATCCATTTCTCTGGGAAAAGAATGTGTATGGCACACCAGGAAACTTTGGACTTTTTATGCCCCGCGACCAATTTACTTCTTTAGTAACTTCAAAATATTGTAGCTTTACATGGATTTTGGAATGTCCGTGTATAGGTTTATGGTCTTTATCGACGATCTCAAGCCAATTATCCACTTCTTCTCCATTTAGAAGTTCTTGAACGGGCACGTAAGCTCTTCCAATCAGTTCTGCACCAATGGGGTTGTCTTCTTTGATAGTGAATATGACATTGGAAGCCATGTGAGCACAGTAAATGTGGAAGGATTCGTACCAGCGCGGATTGGAGTGTTCGTTTTCTAACAGCCTGGTTCGGCCTACTCTGGCTTTCTCTAAATCGATTGTTGCATAGAGCTTGGAAGCAGTCTTACTGAAGCCAACAGCTTTCTCTACATCTCCCACCACCTGCAGGCAAAAACCATTAAGAGGACAAAGTATCAGCTCGTGAAGGTGAATCCAGCTATATTTGAAAAAGTTAATTATTGAATTAAGAAAAGAAGCAAATGACTGAGTGTGTAAGAGTATAATCAGTCACAATAAAATCAACAGTGCTATAGAAATTCAAGCGAGAGTGAGGATAATTCTGATCTTTTAAATAAAAGACCAAATCCTGCTCAACATGCTGTTATTAGCACAGACTTTACTCTTTGGGGACAATAGTATAAAGCATAAACAATGAACATGATAAAACTTGGTTGAACCTTGACAATCACCAATAATGGTTGCTAATCTGCTTGTGCAAAAACATTGGGTAGTGGATCATCTGAGTCAATGAGTGCAGGAAGCTCAAAAGAAGAGACTTGGTAAGTGAAGACTAGGAATAAGTTCAGATTCAAAAAAATACTGGGCCTAGTGGGCATGAATTGTAACAAAACAAGAAGAGGGCATGGGGCTCAAATGTACATTTAGGGTTGTAAGTGAGCCAAGTCGAGTAGCATAGGTTGCTCAAGCTTGGCCATAAGAAATGCCAAGCTTTAAACGGTCGAGCACAACTAGTTTCGTTATGTTGAGTAGCTATAGAACATTTATTAGCTTATCAAGTCGATGTCAGTAAATTGACGAGGTCCCAAATTTGTCAAAGCTTGGCGTGTTTATCTCACGAGACAACCGAGCAAAGAAGGACAAGCGCTTGGTTTGTTTTACAGCCCTTGTTGTGTCTACAGTAAGGATCTTTCTCATTAAAGGAAAAGCCCAACAAGCTTCTATGGAAAACCACTAAGCTTGAAAGCTCATAGCTCAAAGCTCCCTAAAGTACAAAAAGCTAACTTCGAATCACCTATCATGAATTCATGTAACATCCCTTAAGCATAGCCTAATTAAGTCAATAGCAAAAACTGAAGGATTTGAACATGATTAGAACAGAACAAGTCCCATACAACCCTTGTGCCATCAGCTTGAAACTCGTAATCAAGAAGACTGCAGAATTCCACTAACCAGAGCAATGTTCCTAAAAGTCAATTGTTCATCTTGTTACAAGTACAAATACAGGCACATATACACTAGGTGTACGCTTTCTGTTTCCTGGTGATGGAACCAAGTGGGAAATGAGAAGAAATACCTTGTGGAAAAATTTGCGACCCAACCCAAGATGGAGCTTATCGATCTCGTAGATGGTAGCATGCAGGGTTCCATGGAGCAAAATTTGTGCCATTTCTGCAACTTAAATGGAGCTCAAACTTCAACAACTTTGTGCAGTTGTGCACTGTATGTTGAAACGCGCGCGCGCGCACACACACACACAGAGGAAGAGATGGAGAGAGAGAATGGGAGTCCACAGAGATGGAGTAGAATAAGACTACGTGAGAATTGTAATATTGATTGAGGGGGACCAATTGAATTGATGTAATCCAAGAAAGAAGCAGTAGTAGTTTCTTAGGAATGTCAAAAGATAGAACCTATACATGAACTAGATAAGATACATAAAGAAGCTATTGACTACCCTCCCTCCCTCTCTCTATATGTGTGCTGCACATGTGTACCATGATCAGGAAATACGAAGATGAGTGAAAAATATTCAGTAATAACGGTGATAGATATAACGTGATATAATTACTGTATTAAATGAAATGAAAAGATCGTATATTTTTTTATCGCTTGTTGCTCATAAATTCTTTGATCTGAATAAATCTCATTCGTTTATTATATTTCGTTATCTCTATGGCCGTTAATTAAAAAAAATTATTTTTATTAAAGGTGGTTGGTTATGTTGGTGGAATAAGTGGTTGTGCTTGAGTAAGGTCTAATCAGTTTTTTAATGAGTTAGGACGAGTCATGGGGGATGGTATTGAGTTGGGTCCCTACATGTTTGGGTTGTAATCCAAGTTCTGATTTTGTGTCCAATGGAAAATATCCACTTGGTCATTGAGCATATGCCAGTAGTTCTTGCCATACGACTTTGTCCAGGACCTGTTGCACCTTGGAGCTTATGAATCACGTTAGCAGTAATTGAAGTGTTGACAAGTTATTAAGAAGGCGGAGTAGGTAGATTATTACACATTGCTTTCAGAGTAAACCAACTCCTATGATATACTTTTTACCTCAGTAAAAGAAAACCTTATACTTGTTTGGACCTACTTCCTTCTCACGATCTCAAAGAGTGCATCGAATTCACAATTTACGCGAAATTTTATTTTTTTGAGTTATTGTGTGTGATTGAAAGACAAAACAGAGAGCACAAAAATGAGTCGGGTTAAAGTATGAAATACATTATTGAATTTTTTCTTTAAGACTTTAAGCATTTTTAATAACTGATATTTAACACGGTAACATAACTCTCGTTATGCAGGGTTTTGGGTTTGATTCCACTTGCGTGTTTGGCATCCTTTGTATTTGTGTGAGTTGCACAATATTTATTTGTGCACTTGGTGATAGTACACTATAATTTATCTTTTCATGTGTAAGTATTGAAGCATGATATACATTGTTAGGCTCATTCTCGAACGACAACTTAAGTTTTTAGAGCCACTTAATTTGATTTGGTAAGTATAGTATGAATCAACTCTTTGCTATCTTTCAGTCCTCCTCTTGTCACGTTAAACACCTGGTCATAGATAATCAGCACCAATGGTCTGGGACCATGCAATATTTATTCGCCGAGTATGTATTTTTCTAAGTACGACTGTTTGTACCTAGAAATTACCGCCTTTGCTAGGACCAGCGAGAGATTATCATTGGGTTAGACCAACAACCGCGAGAGAACGTGTATGGTTAATAAGCACCTATAATATCACATGAGAAAAATGTGAGTGCAAAACCAAGACTTGTAACCCAATATGCCTTTGAGCCCCACGGGCTGGGCTCCCGAACTGACTACATTATGATTAAGACCTATTGCTCTGTGAAGGTCTTCAACGTGAGAATTTCAACTCAAAGCATGGTTAATCCTTTTGTTGAACAACAATGTTCGAAGTAAGATCATATTATGATTCATGTCATACTAGCTAATGGACCCATGCATCGATGTAATTTAGTCAGGTTAAAATGCAAATTTATTTTTCTCCTCAGTTATATTTATTTCATAGTCGATTGTATTTTAAATTAGAAAAATAACATATAAAATAACTCCCAATGAGGTAATGCATATATGCATGATAAGACCTATATAATATTCGAAATGGCTAATGTACATAAATATCATAAATAAATCAATCCACTACTTAAGACGATTAGAATCATATTGATGACAACTGTATAAAATACTGAAATTGCATTTCATTTTGGTGCATTACTATACTAATATATAATATCTACTGTAAACATTTTCTTCTTTCCACTTTATGTCACACATCATTTATCAACATTTTCATTTATAGATATTTCTGATATATCTGATTATTATCATTACATTAGATACAAATTATAGTTCTCTATATTAAAAATCATGAAAGAAAGTAAAAAAAGGTGCAAACTATCTATTAAGTAAATTATTTATATAGACTTAAATAACATACTAATACGTGCTGCAAAAATAGAGTTAGAAATAGAAATTGAAACAAGTGGAGCTATTTTACTTACTTTCAAATAAACACCCTTTTAAAAATATAAAAGTAATTTTAAAAAGAGATAATATGACGTTATCTAGTGGCAATGCCTGTGTTTAATTATTTTCCTCCAAAGGTCATGTTTGATGCTTTTTCGACCATCCATTTTGATGTATTTTTAAAGATTCTCTAAGACAATAATTTAGAATTATGCGTATATTGTAATGCTAATGATTATTTTAATTTATCATAAAAATGCCAGAGTATCCTACAAAAGCTTTGCACATGATTGAGGTTAACCGTTATAAATTGATGATTGTTCTTACTCCATGTAACAATTTGAAATATTGAGGTTAAACAACTTTAAAATAGGGAAATCTTTTAGTTTGTTAAGTATTTCTCTTTAAATTTCACATATGATTTTTATAATTTACCTTGGTGATATTTTATGTTGTTGTTTGAAATATTTTTGAGATGTTAATAGTTAAATTTAAGGCCTAATATGTACATTCTATAGTTATTTGTTAGTTAAATTTATCATAGCAGTATACAAACTATGCAAAAGATTGAGATAAATAATTAGATGATGATGATTATTCTTATCCTCAAATAGACTGTAGAATGTCGATTGAGTTCATTGTATAGTAGATTCGAGTGATTAAAGTCATACTTAAGTTGTAATAAGTCATTTATGGATTAAGAGTATATAAAACAAATTTTGACTTATGAGTTATAATATTATTTTCAGATTTAATATTTATTTCACATGCTATTAGATTTTTTTTTTGTATTTAAAGTTTATTTAAGCTCTAGTAATCAAATTAAATCCTAGTAACTTAATCAGATAATGAGGTGAACTCCTTTAGAATTTGAGGCTACTTAATTAAAAATAAATTTATGGAGTAAACTATTATTTTAATATCTCAAAGTGCTTGTAAAAATGTAATCAAGTTAGGTTTGGTTCTTTTTTTTACATGATGTTTACAAGAGAATGTGATTTATATAAGAGTTTGAGATTATATAATTAAAACTAATTTCTTAACTATCCTAATATTTTGATGGTTCAAAATTTCTTTTAAGGACTAAGACATACTTGTTTCGTGTGTTGCTTCCGTACAAAAAAAAAAGAATAATTTTCAAATTTGTAGTATTAATGGTCAATGTTTCTCGTATTCACACTTTTAGATTTTATTTTGTTATATTTAAATTCTTTTAAGGCGTCAATAACTTAAATTAAGGCCTAAGAAGTATGTACATCGATTCAGTAGAGTTTTATAATTTATAGAATTGATATGATAGTTTCATAAGATTTACAAAACTTGGCCAACAATACCCACAAAATTTATATCAAAAACCATTGTAAAAACTTAATAGGTTGGGTGGGAATGGGTGGAGGGAGAGGGGGGCGGGGGGAGTACGAGGGAGTATATTGAATGCAAGACGACATCGACTTTCTATATTATGCATGTATATATCATGCAGATGCATCGCGCGCGCGTGCGCGGGTGTCGACAGCCACTAGCATGTGATTATTCAACTTCTTGTTTTTTAAATCGCATTTCCTTATTATTAGTAACAAAGTAAGTTGTTACTTTGTGGAAAAGAAAATTTTGGGCACAAACAATACATGTGATGCTAAGGAAAGTGGGTTCGCAGTCGACGTGGAGGTGCCATAAAGAATGCAGTCCGAGTCAGATGCCAAGTATGTTGATATGAGACACAGCAAGGGCGGAGTAAGGGCAGAGACCTATCTCAACTTAGGAATGGTTCTTTAAGGAGTAGCAGAAAGTAATGTGTTCTTTTATGGATCTCGATCTAGGCAAGTTTTAAGGTTAAGGTTATGTTTGACACTTTTTTTTTTTTTTTTTAAAAATTGAAAAAAAAAGGAGCGTTTGGTAACCATTTTTTTTTTCAATTTAGAAAACCACTTTTTAAATTGTAGGGTAAAAAAAAAGAGAAAAACTCTCTTTTTTTCACTTAAATTTTTTTTTTAGACCTCTACCACAATGCAGCCACTGCCCCCCGTCGCCCGGTAGCCACCTTCGGCTGCCGGTAGCCACCACTGGGCAGCGGTGGGCGGTGGCCACCACCGCTGGCAGGAGGCCACCTCCGGCTACCACCGCCCGACAGCCACCTCCGGCCACCACCACCGGCAACCACTACCAGCGACTGCCATGACAACCGCCGGCCGCCTGCCAGCCACCACCACTGTCGACCACTGCTACGCCCCACCACCACCGTCGCAAACCACCCAAAAAAAAGTTAAAATAAAAAGGGTTACCAAACACCAAAAAAAAAAAAACTAAAAAAAAGGGGTTATCAAACACCCACTTATTTTTGTAAAAAAAATAAAATTAAGCTACTCTTTAAAAACTAAAACCAAAATTTTTTTTGTCAAACATAGCCAAGTTTTGATATGAGCTTTTAAAGGCAAGCAAAAGCTCATACGTTGGGGCTTCATCCACACTCCTTTCGATTAAGTTCATAACTTTTTTGTCACTAAAAGATGTATTAGTGAACTTTTAAGCTCTTTAGAGATAAAATATTTTAATTTAGTCAAAGACATTATAATTGATTATCAAATTAATCGGACTATCTTATTGGTTTCATATATATTAATGAGTAAAAAAAATCTTAATAACATGGTCTTAGTGATTACATAAGCATTGTTTTACGAGACCTAAGCTTGTGAATGACGTACTTTAAAAGTTCGTTTATCACGAAAGTTGATTTTTTGCTATTATGTGATTAAGTTTATGCACTTGAGTTAGTTATTACACTTGCAAATTTCATATTAATTTGCCAAGTTGAGCTTAGTAATTAAGTATTGAACTATTAAAAGAAAATTTTTGGAAGATATATGTTAATAAGATGAAAACAGAACTCGTCTACAGTCCCATGTTCTTGGTAACTTGGATTCAATTCAAGTTGTTTATCTGTAAAAATAGTGTAACTTGGTTTTTACAACCTTTTTTTTGTCTGTAAAAGTTTCTGTACGAAAAAAGTTGAAACTTTTAATATAGATATAAATTAAGTAGAAAGCTTTTAATCTAGTTTTCTCATGAAAACGTTTTAGCTAAAATGTCGAAAAACACCCTAAGTTTTGACAAAGTATAAAATTCAAAGAACAACTCTAAAACTCAAAAATGATATTGTAAAGAAACAAGTTTAATACTATGTTGAAAGTCGAAAACACTCCTAAACCAATATAAATGGGCATTTTAAGTACTAAATATTTAAAAAAGATATTTTCAAGGAAAAAATGTCTAGCGATATATCTATACAGGGGAACTGGATCCATACCAGTTTTGGTTAAATGCATAATCTTTGTCACTAAAAGCTGTATTAGTGAACTTTTAACTTCTTTAGTGACAAAATATTTAAATTTAGCCACAAATGTTGTAATTATTTTCACCCTTTCTAAAGTTGAAATCAGCCTTAATTTTTACAAATCTTTCAAATTTAAAAAGGATGTTTTTAATAAAGAACGTTTAGCCATTTAATACTTGAGATCATTTTTACACAATAGAGTCTCTTTTGTTACTAAAAGATATATATAAGTGAACTTTAACCGCTTGGGTCATGTTTATACGATGGTCGTAGATCCCCACCCACTTTGATTATATTCATATTTTTGTGTTACCAAAAGATGCATTAGCGAACTTTTAACCTCTTTATTAATAAAATCTTTAAAATTTGTCAAAATGATTTACTTTAGCCTCACCCTTTCAAAAGTCATAAACTGCCTTAGTTCTTATAAACCTTTTACTTTTAAAAAGGGTATTTTAACCAAAAAAGAAAGAAAAATGCATAGCCGGTTTCTAAACTTGACCTTTTCAAGTCGGAAAAAATTTACTAATCATTCGAGCTCAAATATATTGAAGTCTTTATTAATTCGATATCAGCTAGTTCTATTACTTATGAGAGTGGATTATACAAAGACAACAACCATATGGATAACATATTGTCATGCAAATATATGGTTTTCTACGTTAGAATGGAACATACAAAGGCAATAATTATATGAGGAACATGTTACCATGCGAATAAGGATACTTCATTAACTCTATTACGTACTTAAGATTATTTTTGCTATGAATCCACATTGTAATTAGGATTTGAATGATTCAATTTACCTATTCTTAAAATTCATGATTACATATGCATATAATTTTTTTTTGATAACTCTAGTTTTACGATGACTTTCTTACACCGATATGTCTATATTCAAAACCTAAAATTAAATAGTTTTTTGATAGCTTTAATATACTAATATATTTATAGAAAACTCTGTTATATATAAGTTGTTGTTTTTTTTAATCAAGTTTGATGGAGAAGATGTCGGGGAATTTAATTCCAATATAAATGGCTGTAAATTTTGGTAGGGTTTTTCCGGTAAAGATGTTCAAAGAGTATGCAACAGTAGTTCAACATTGACTTATAAGGTATTATAGGAATTTTTTCTTTCTTCTTTAGTAAAAGTCAAAAAAAATCCTTAACTCTAATGAAAATGTACCTTCCAATAAGGTATTTTGAGGAAATAAGCTTGACATCACATGAGAAGTCTAAAATACAATTAATTTTTTAATCCAAAAGAATATTTTTCTTATAGGATTTCTTTCTTTATTGTGTAGGAAAAGTCAAAACAACCCTTAAATCTAACAAAAAGTATATATTTTCATAAATGTATTTTAAGAAAAGAATGAAAGATCAAAAACACCCTTAATTTTTTAAAACATTCTAATCCAAAAAAGGTGTTTAATGGGGAAAAAATATCAGTCAAAGCACCCTAATCGACCCTAATATGTCATGAAGACTTCAATTTAAAATGGGCATTCTAGAAAAATGGTAAGTTATATATGTATAGGTTACATGTTTCAGGTTTCGTTTCCTTTGGGAGGTAAAAGTCAAAATAACCCTAAAATCTAATAAAACCATTTACTCCCATAAGGGTACTTTAGGTAAAGATGATTGATATTGCATGAGAAGTCGATTTAATTTTTAATAAGACTCTAATCCAAAAAAAGTATTTTATGGTAAAAAATAGTTGTAAGTTGAAAACACATCTAGTGAACCCTAACCTTTTTATGAAGAATTCAATTACAAAAGATTTCTTTTTTGAAAAAACAAAGGATTAGCCACTCAATCATAGGCACCAACATCATCAAATCATACCTTGACATGGGCCGGCACGGAGTGAATGGTAGCATGTTTTCGGAAAAATAGCTTGGATTTGCTACGTTAATTTCACATAACAATTAATCATAAAATTTTGATTAAAGCACGTAATTGCTTAACCATGAAAGTTATCAAAACGTATGGCTAAATTAATAATTAGACATGCAAAATAAGCATATTATAAGCATACAAAAAACTTTTATGTATTTTAACTAGCATGCAATTTCAAGATATAGAAAAAAAAAAGTAAATTCATGCTGGTCTGTGAGAGTTGTGACAAAATCTCTGTCCTAAAAGCTTTATCGTCTCCCTATGCATGAGTTCCAACGAACAATTAAACCCTTCAAGATAAAACTCAAGGCTCACAACATCACTTTCTCTATGTATGTATTCACAGGAAGACTGTTGAACTAACCCGATCAAGTTGTCGCAAAATAAAAAAATATATAAACTGTTGAGAGCATATAAAATACAAACATATATCTTGATATGTGTGTGTTCTCCAGGGTAGGAGTTGTCTCTTTTTATAGTAGAAGAAGATTAGGAGTAATACACACAATAAATAATAACGGTCAAAAATATAATGAATAAAATTATGACAAAGTTTAATACAATAGGTTACATTGACTAAAATATATATAGAAAATAAAGTAAGGTTTTAAAGTTTTACTAAAAGAATATGTAAATAAAATAAAGCAAATTCTAACTGCATGTACGTCGACAATGCTGTCCTGGACATCTATGCTATGTGCAGCTTTACTATGGACGATGCACGCGTGGTCTTTCAAGACATGCTTGAGAAGAATGATATGTCATGGACGATTACCGGATACACCCATCTGGGTTATGGCTATGGAGGTCTTCCAATTTTTAGGCAAATGTTAGTCGCTAAGCAAGAAAACAACCCACCATGGTGTTTCAATTTTCAGTAAATTTTGTGTTGTTCAGCTCATGTTTGATGCCTACAGACGCTGGTTCAATTGAACAATCCAAATGGGAGATGCTGAAGCAAGTTAAAGCTTGTGCTGCAGTGCGGACACTGCTATGCTTCATGCCTATAAAGGCACGAAGCATCTATTTTTGCTTGTCATTTGAGCAAATCTAAATAGCTGCAAAGTCTTGATAAGGCTAATCCTTGTCGCGGTAAGCATCCAAGAAGCCAGTGAAAAAGTGCTTAAATTATAATAAGTTCCATACAACCCGAGTGGTGTTCTAGGACTCTTACACCCTGCTACTACTGATTTGAAGTTGAAATTCTATGTTAAGAGCTAGACAAGGTGAGAAGATTCTGCCAGAATATGTCGGTAAACACATCCCAAATGCTCCATCTTTGCAGGCAACCTTAATAAGAATGCACTTCCGTGACTGTTTTGTAGGGTTAGTATCATCCTTACAATTTTTCTCTAATATGAATTTTTAGCTTTAAGGACTCCATTCATCATCCCCGCAGGTTCATATTTGAGAATACTGGATCACACCAGTTGGTTCATGGTAAGTGCTAGGTGCCACGCTCTTTTGCATACTGTACGACTACTTTACACATTCATCACTCCACAACACTACACCAAAACAGCTCTATGGTGACAAAAAGGCCTACGGTATAAAAGGAGCCGTAGGTAGAAGTCTTGTACGTCTACCGTTAATATTGTACCGTGGTCATAGGTATTGCTACAAATTGAAAGGGGAATCTCGACGGTGCTTACCCGTGGGAATTGGGTGAACCTCGACGTCGCAAAGCCCACGGCTGCTTACCGTCGCAAAGCCCACGACTGCTTACCGTCGCGATAGGGGTCGACGATCAGGCAGGAGAATTTCGCTGGCATAATTTGCCAATTGGATTATCTCGGGCAATTGGTGATAGTTTGCTCAAAACCTAGTTTCACAAATCTGAGTTCTCTCTCAATGGGTTACTCTCTTTCTCTGCCCCCATCTCTTTTTCTTTCCAACTCTCGCATCTCTATTGTGAATCTGCCGCAAGAACCACCTCCGAGCTCGTTGGTAGAACCAAACTACAAGCACCCACCTGCTACGACAACCATTTTTACGCTACGTTATCAATCTGAGTTCAATCACAACTCTTAGGTAACTATCTTTTCATTAATTTTTGTTTCAACCATCTCTTTTGTAACGAATTATTCTACAGTTTTGACTTTCGATACCTGTTTTGCACTAATAGATGATTTTGTGTTAATTCTAGAAAAAAGTTATGCCATCTCCTTCTTTATTTTGTATTACCTTTAGGGTTCCTACTCCGGCGGAAATTTGGGGCTTTTCCATATAGGGTCGAATTTTGGCCAGATTTGGCCTCTTAGATTAGGAATATTGCGATTCATGAAATCGGGAATAGTGTTTAGGAATTTCTTTAGTAGAGTAGTGGTGGAATTATTGGTTTTCCAGAAGCCAAGCAATTGAGAAAATTGATCCCTCTACATGTTAAAGGTTTAGTTTCACTTAGTTGCCTTCAAATATATGGGGAGGTGATAGGACAAAATTTCCGGTCAATGACAAACCTGCAGTTCATCTCTGATTTGAGTTAAAAGCTCACCATTCTGCGCTAAAGACTATGTATTATAATCTTCATGTGTGAAACTACCATGTGTTGTATAATAACTATGTACACTAGACGTATGCAAAACAGGCTTAAAATAGAGAAGGGCCTGAAATTTCATTACAAGTGAAATTTCAACAAAAAATCACTCTACCCATTTTCGGTGTGCCTTTGTAAGGACAAAAAATAATCATATTGAAATCAGGAAAGTCCCAGTGGAGGAAAAAAAAGGACCATTAAGGATAGTACTTGCAGCTATGCAAAGTTTAGTCATGCCTTTTCTTAGTTTCCATCTCGTTAGTCTTGAATCATATAGTTTCACCATCTTCTCTGTTGTTATTTTCCTCTTCTTGTCACTTTTATAATATTTTGTACAAGCATGAATTCCAGCATTCTTAATCACTTGCATCTGACCCCTTTTCACATTGCAGGCACAGATACATGTTTGAACGAATTAATCTAGTTTTCTAGCGCCGTAGTTGAGTTAGAACCTTTGCTAAATTTCTTATTTTAGTTTCTGAAATTAGCTTTTTTTGCATTTGCTCAGCCTCCCTTAGCCTTTTGTGTACTCTTTTCCCAGATTCTTCCTTGGCTTGTTTTTTCATGAAATGGTGCCAAAGTATTACCAGACTTCATGCTAGTTTCCTCCAAATCCCACTTATCTATAAGGTAACACTTTGTCATGTCTTCCTGCTCCAGTACAGAGGTGCTAATATCTAACATATATTGTGCACCTTTTGCGTTATCTGCTTTGACTATAGACGTTCTTGCTTAAAATTTGTATAAAGTGAAAGTACTTCATGCTAAACATATAAATGACGAAACCGCTTCTGTTTCTCCATTTACTTCGTCTTATCTGGGTGGCTTGATCAAATAAGCATTGATGTATTGTTTAACCCAATTATGACCTGTCGTCTTATCTGGTGGCGTACTGTGTCAATTAGTACCTTAATTGTCTTAGAAAACTTTGTTAAGTGATGTCTACTTGAATTCCATAAGGCATGATTAGACTTTTATCTTGTTGGAAGCTAAAAGTATATTCGTATGAGGTGTCTAATCAAAGCTCAAGTGATTTTTAGTCATAATCATTTTTTACCCTAACAATTATATCCATTAATTTTTGGCTTTGTTGCTGATTTACATTGCGTATATGTATTCCTATGCAGGTATCTTTTTTTTTTTTTAGTTACGAGTTATTCGAATTGCAAAAGGTGATGATATGCGGGTGTAGAGGTGAAAACGGAAGGGGAATGGGGAATGCCGTAGGGAAGTATTGTGTGAGGTGTGTTTGTGGTGTTTTGTGTGTGTGAAAGGGGTTACAAGGAAGGGGAAAACAGCAGCAATGAGGGCGTGCTGCTGCTGTGTTAGTGTGTGTGCGCTTGGGCATATAAAATGTGTTGTGTATGTAAGAGGAAAGGGGGGAACCTACTGTGTACTGTGTGAGTGTGTAGGTGATTGTATGTATATTTGCGAGGTGTTGATGGGTGAAGGGAAGATACCGTGCGGCAGCAGGTGGATGGTGTTTTATGTGTGAGATGTGAGGGTGGAATGGTGATGTGAGTGTGAGAAGGGGCTGCCCTAGTGGCAGCGGGAGTGCGTGAATTTTTGGTGTGTGTAGATGTGTAAGGGAGAGGGGAAAATCAGCTGGGAATTATGTGTGTGCCATTTGATATATTGTGGGTGTGCATGAGGGCGTTGATGTGTTAGGCATGGATTGGCAAAAATAGCAGCTGGTCAGGCTATAATTAGTCTTAGGTCGACGGCCTGACCTTTGTACTCAAATATATTTGTGTTTTATTATTTTTTTCTTTGTCATTTTTAGTCCTATTTCAGCCTTTACAAAAATGGCTATGTCCCGTATAATGTAGAAAAACTACTTGTCATGTGAGCCTAGATCACGACATGATTTGAGCTTCCAATCAATGCATGTGTTTCATATCAGCAGTGTAGGGGTCACAAGTTTAGTTACCTATACACACAGCCAGCAAACAGTTTTAGATAGCTGAGTGGGAGCTAAAATAACGTAGCTGAGTGGGAGCATTTGCTTCAATTTTCACCATTGTGCAGTGTGCATTATCACACTGCACAATGGTGAAAACTGAAGCAAACGAAGGTAGAAGAAGTTCCCAAGATTATTTAGAGGCAAATGCTATCTTCTGCCATATGGACAGGCAAGTGCATCGTAAATAATTGCAAGACTTTGAGTGGCTTTTTTTATTTTAATGGTATTTATATTGGCTTCCTCTGTGGAAATTGGCTTTCTTTGTGCTTTTTCATGGCTTTTGATTTTAATGGGGTGGTAATTTGGTGCTTTTTCTTCCATGGGTGTTTGCATCTTGTGGCAAAAGTGTTATTCTTGAGAAATGGGTTAGTTTAAACATGTCTCTTGCAATGCTCTTAATGTGATTTCAGATAGGATTTTCTTGGAATCACTCAAAAGTTGCTTAGAATGATTACAATCTGTTTGCAAATTGGTTCATAGGCCCTGCATTTAGTGTACTAGAGTGGTTCTTTCATTGTCATGCAAAATGTGTTGATGCTGTGAAGTAGCATGAGCAAAAGCCTTGTGCGACACCGACACACACATGCACACAGAAGATTGAATTAATGGTAATATATGACTATTTATTATAGGTCATTTCCAACAGTAGAGGTGTCAAAGGGCCGGGCTTGGGCCGGCCCAGCCTGGGCCCAGAGGGCCAGAAAATGGGTCGGGCCAGTAAGGGCTTCGGGCCTTGAAAATTGAGTCGGGCCCAAAGTTAAGAAATGAAGGCCCTGTCCAGGCCCAGGCCCAAGCCCTAAGCCCTAATTTTAGGGCCAGGCCTAGGGCCAGGCCCGGGCCTATGTTTTTTTTCTTCCTATTCCAGTTTTGTGTTGCATTTCCAGTTTTGTTTTGCTGGCTTCATTTGCATCTTGCTTTTGTGACTCGGTGCTTGTTGATTGGAAGTGATTAATGTTGTTTTCTGGTTTTCTTCCTTCACGGCGGGATCGACAGTGAAGGCGATGGTGGCAGTGGGATCTGAAGGCAGAAGCCTTCACTGCCGGCCGCCGCTGCTCAAAGGATGACACAGCGCCGATGCTGACCGCCGTCACCAGTGGTGTGGGTATGTTGGCATTTGGCCATGGGTGCGGTGATGGTTGGCCGGAGCAGTAGTGGCTGGCTGGAGTAGTAGTGGCTGGATGATTATGGAGGGTGGCTGTAGGTGTGATGGTGGTGGGTGAGGTAAAGAAAGGCTGAAGAGGAAAAGAGAAAGAGTCGAATGAAGAAGAGGAGAAGCACTGAAGCACTGAAGCAGATTTGAGATCTGTGAAGAGGGCCAAACCCGGGCCAGAACCGGGCCAGACCCTGGCTTTTTTTCTGGGAAATGCAGGCCCAGGCCCAGGCCCTAAGCCCTAAAAGGCCGGGCCAGTATTGTTCATGAACAGGGCTGGGCTAGCCCGGGCTAGAAAGGGGCCGGGTCGGGCCAGCCCGCGGGCCGCCCGGCCCATTTAACAACTCTATCTAATAGCAGAGGACTTCATCTTTTTGTTTTAGTTACATAAAATGTGAAGACATCAACTGCTCACTCTAATGCAGAACTTTTGGTCCATACTTGGAACTAAGAAAGACACTGTTTGTGGGTTTGTGACATGCTTTCTTATGTGTCTTTAATTGCCCCCATCCGAGAATAACATCATCTTTGTTATTTAAAGAGAAGGCGTACCCCCTATCTTTTCTAATGGACTCAAAGCCAAGACTCAGTTGATTTCATAAACAACTGTTCATGAGAGGTTATTTGACCATTGGACATGCCCTTTCTCTTGTAGGAAGAGATCAAGAGGAAACAAGATGCTGCTGCAGTATCTCAGGATGAAAGCAATATACTTGCTACTGGCCGCAATGATATACTTTCACAGACTTGTGGTAAAGATGGCCACGGTAGAGTTCGTTGCATGAGTTTGGGAGCCAACATCACGAACATGAAGTTGATGCTATGAGAGTTCGTTGCATGAGAGAGAGAGTGGCTGAAGTTGATGCTATGAAGTCTTAACTAGAAGAATTCCCCAACATGAAGTCGCAACTAGAAGAATTTAATAGCATGAAGTCTCAACTTGAAGAATTCAACAAAATGAAGTCTAATGAGTTCAAGCCTAAGATGGATGAGTTCGAGGCCAATTTCATGCAAACGCAGAGCCAAAATTTGACGCCTTTCTACCCTCAGGCAAGATTCGGTCACTTACTTTTCTGTACATTAATATTACCCGTTGTAGAGTTATTACAATCATACATTTGGCCATGAAATTCCAGCTTCTTTGTAAACATTTCTAGCGTTTTTTTTTCGGACCTCCCCTACCATGTAAGAACATAGCCCACGAGACTTACACGGTCAGGCTTGACAAGTGTTATCAAAGGCACGCTTAGGCACAGGGCACAACCTAGCGTAAGTGGTGCTCCTTGCCTAGTACATGCTAGGCCTAGCGCCTTCAAGGAGACATGCACAATCCCCCCCCCCCCCCAGCCCAAACACAAGGCCATGTCGGCGGCGGAGACGCTAACAAAGACCGAAGAAGTTGAGTTGTTGATTGATACCATTGTGGCCTCATGTGTCCTTTTTTCTTTTTTTAATTTCCTTTTAGACCTAGAACCTAAATTCATCTCATACTCTCACTGTCTCGCCGTGCACCCATCGCCACTATTCCATTGCTGCAGTTGCTGCTCCTGTCGTTACCGCCTGTTGCTATCTTCCGTCATCGCTACTCCAGTCAACACCACCGTTGCACCACTCCGTCGCAGCTGCTGCCGACTATTCGACCACAACAGTCTCGTCTCTCTCTCTCTCTCTCTCCCCTCCCTCCCTCCCTCCCTCTTCCTCTTCCTCTTCCTCTCTCAGCCACGCACTGAAAACCCGTAAAAGAACATCTATTCCTCCATGTACCATCGGTTTAGTCCAGTAGTAGTTTTGAGTACCGTAACTACCAACATCATCTTTATCTTATTCCTTTTTTCATATCCCTTTTTTTTATGTTCATCTAATGCCGTTAAGCAAAACCCGTCTTTATCTTTTTCCTTCATTGCTATTGTTATGAAAGAATTTATTACCATCTTAGTGAAAGGTAATCAAATCAGAGGGGAACTAATCTGATGGTTTGGGTGATATTCACTTGTGACGGTTTACTATTAAACAACGGAGAACTAAAAAGTGGAGAACTTAATTATTGTTGTCGTTATGTTCACTTGTGATATAGTTTTCTGCCACGGAAAGGAGACAAAGCAATAAGAAGAAGAATTTTTTGTTTTAAGGTGATTTCAGTTTTTAAAGGTATTTAGTTAAATTTGGGTTTTAGTGATGGTAAAACTAAATTTTCATAATAAACAACTTTATTCTGTGATGATTTCAATTTTTAATTCTATTTTAGGAGTTTAGTTCCAATTTAAGCAATGCCGAAGTTTGCTCTATAGAAAGGAAAAGAAAGAAGAATATCTATATATTTATATTTTCAATATTTTGTTCCTCACTTTGAAAAGATGCGCGCCTACACCTTGCGCCTATGCTCTTCGAGCCCTTCGCGCCTTTGGTGTTTTGAACCTTTAATAACACTGAGCTGGATTCACACGCGTTTTGGTTAAATTCAATTTTTTTAATTTGTAAAACATGCATCAGTAAACTTTTGAGCTCTTTATTCCTTTTAATCGACAACTTTAATTGGGCTTTCTGATAGGTTTTAAATATATAAATGAATGAAAAAGGAAATTGTAATAATAGGGTTTCGATGATTACATAAACAATGCTCTTATAGATCTAAGCTTATGAATGACGTGTTTTCAATTTTCGTTTATTTCGAAGGTGCATGTGTGCTATTATGCCTTTAAGTTTATGCACTTGAGTTATTACATTTTTTCATTTTATATTAATTTGTTAATTTTAGTTTATTAAGTATTTAACTATTAAACGAAAAATTCTTGGAGATATGTGTTAATAAGACACAAATAGAACTCATCTACAATCCCAAGCTCAGGGTAACATGATTCAATACAACTGAAAATTGTGTAACTTGGTTGTTTGCCAAGTTACACACATGATATACTAATAAGATAGGGTCACTAAAGATTTACAATATTATATCCGATAGGTTCCTCATAATAAGATTATTTAACTTATATATTAGTAAGTCTTATTTAATTTAAAAACTAATTATAATACTACTAGAACTCTACCTAATCAAATATACTAATCTATTAATAATCATTTTAACTATTATGTCCTCAAATAGTGTTCTCTAATGATGAAAAAGAAAATCCATAGACCTAAATTTTTTTTAATGAGATTTAGTACAAAACGTGGTCTAATAATTAATTTAAACTTTGATAAGATCCTTATTTTTATATTTAATTAATTTTGCAAGAGTAATGAGGATTTTCTGTAAGCCCTATATAATTTAAAAACTAATACTAATCATTCTAAAACTCAAGCTAATCAACATACTAACTTATTAGGACATAATATCAACTATTTTATCATTAAAACCACTCTCTAATATGAATACAAAATTTCAAATATATAAGAGAAATAAAAATAATATTTTTAATTCAGAAGAAAAATGTAATGTTACAATTGATCGAGGTTAAACAATTTATAAGACTTTCAAAAAAGATGATCTAACTGTTGATTTAAATTTTTGATGGGGTCCTTATTTTTAAGTTTGATTAGTTTTGCAAGTATAGTGAGGGTTATAGTCATACGCCTTGTGTAATAAAAAAATTAATTTTAATCATTTTAAAACTTAACCTAATCAATAAACTAACTTATTAGGACTTAATTTTGACTATTGTATTCTTAAAATTACTTTATAATGTGAATATAAAAATTCATATATCTAAAAAATAAAAATAATATACTAGATTTAGAGGGAATATTAAAAAATGACATTCTAATTTAGTTAAATGTATAATCTTTATTCATATATATATATATATATATATATATATATGTAATATACATACGATAGTCACAGTAAAAAAAATAAATAATGTGATATATAAATTTAATAAAAGAATTATAAGTCAGCATTTTTAAATAAGACCTCAGGACCAACATATTGGTTATATCCCATTCATAAAGATTAAACAAATCAAATATGAGATTTGAATAAAAAAAAAAGATATGATAGATGTAGGGGCCGTTTGACAGCCATTTTTTTTGCTCTTTTTTGGCCTTCTTCTCTTTTTTTCCAAAAGTCCATGAAAATTTGGGTGTTTGGTTGGCTTTCTTTTTTTTAAAAGGGCCAACACTTTAAAAACTGAAGCCCAAAACCGAAAAGAGCTCGGAGCTCTTTTCTAACCCAATTTTCACGCGGGCTGAGGAAGGCTTTAATGAGGTCGAGGCTTCGAGCCTCACTAGCAACAAAATTGGGGTTTTTTTTGCTGGGTATAAAACCCTCCTTCCAGTTGGCTTTCATCTCTTTCATCAGACAGGAGCTCGATCGGCCGCAACTCTCATGGACTCCACAGCTCCACTGCGTCCGTCGCCTTCACTGGCCACCGCGTCTGTCGCCTTCACTGGTCACCGCGTCCATCGCCTCCACTGGACATCGGCGGCTCCACCACTCCACCTCTGGTTATTGCAACTTGCAACGCTTTTCGGCCCTCTCTCTTCTCTATCTCCCCCCGTCCCGAAAGCCCTAAATTAAATCCAATCAGACAAAGCCATGGGTTTGTAGCTCCGATTTTTGAGCGGCGAGAGAAAGAAAGAAGGATGGGCTTCAGTTTTGACCAGAGAGAGTTTGGGTTTGTAGCACCGGTTGTGATGTCCGCTGACGGCGGACAACGGTGGCCCGATCTGGGTGCCGGTGGTGTGGCGATGAGACCGGTGGTGATGGGGCGAATCCGTGGGTGTGTGCAGCTTTGGTGGTGGTGTGGCAGTGCCGACTGGTGGTGGTCCGCCTGTGGTCTTGGTGCCGGTGGTCTTGTTTAGGATTAAAATGAGCTAATGTTGGTTGTTAATCATTGTAATGTTGGAAAATTATGTTTAAGACATTATAATATAGTTGCCTAATTACCTTTAATAATATTTAATTATGTAAAAATGTATATTAAAAAAAAGAGCAAGCCAAAAGAATTGTCCTGTCAAACGCTTGCTCTTTTCTATTTTTGAAAAAATAAACTCTGTCAAACAGCCACCAGTTTTTTAAACTGGTAAAAAAAAAATCAGAACTCTTCTCTTTTTTTTTAGAAAAAAACTGAAAACTGACAGCCATACCAAACAGACCCGTACTCTTCGTATGTTTGAGAAATTATATAACCTTTACAATAAATTTGTTTTAACTAATTTTACAAAGCTTATTGTATTCAATAGACTAACAACAATAGGACCATAGTAGGACCGAATAAGAAATAATACTATATTATTTTTATAGTTGACTGAATTCACATGAATAATAAGACTAATTACTAAATATTATACTAATTATAAACTTTGGAACTTAATTTTGACTACAATAGAGTCGATTATAACTATGGGCAGTGATTGATGTATGCACTCAATAGCAATTATGTGAACTAATTAATCGTCATCCTATAATTGTTACCTAGCATAAGAATATTTACTAAATTTTACAAGCTCATTATAGTCAGCAAGAATAACTCGACAAAAATTGGTATACAAAAGTTACATTATATTATGACAGAATAAGTATCCATGAAAAAGTACAAGTAAAGGCATTAATTGAACATAAGAAATATAGTATTCTAACAAACGCTGGACCTATAAGACGTGGAAAGTAAAGTCAAACATTTTGATGCCAAGAAAAGTGGGTTCGCAGTCGACGTGGAGGTGCCACAAGGAATGCAGTCTGAGTCAGATGCCAAGTGTGATGATGTGGGACACAGCAAGTACGGAGCAAAGGCAGAGACCAAGGGCTTCCTAGACAGAGCCTGAGGGTGGTAGTGCTGCAAGGGCGGTGGCGCAGAGTGAATACACGACGACAGTCACAGTCCGATGCTTGGGTCCAGAGTTAGGGTCTTGTATGTTTCTCTCCCAGGATTCTAGAGTGAGAAAGTGAAAGTGAGAGAATTTTGTCCCACCTGCTTAAATGAATTCTCAAGACCTCTATTTATAGAGGTTGAGATGATGATGTCTTTACGCAACACGTGGTGTTCCTTGGGAGTGACACGTTACCAAGGGGTCCACAGCTGTCGGTGCTCCACGGACTGTCGAATCGCATATTCACGCGGCCTGCCCCGCACAGCGTCGCTCTGTCTGTCTGGAAAGACTGGCTCCCACAGCGTCGGTGTGGCCAGAGAACCCCCTTGATCTAGCCTCCAATCCAAGCCCTTATAGAGTCCCACAGGCTTGGCAGTGGTGGGGAAGACCCGGCGCCCAACTGCCAGGCAAACTAGGCGCGATGCCCTCTAAAGACTTGCTCCCGTCTCGAAGTGACCCTGGGGTCATAGTTCATAGGGGTGCCGACGCAAGCCCCCAGTGTCAGAGCACGTAGGCCAGTCATGAAGACACCCTGACGGAGATAGTGTCCCGAAGGAGTCGCCTATCCCGCTGCTACGAAGGGTCCTCGTGCCGGAGCATTACGAGCGGAGCCCCCGAGAATGAAGACGGTGATAGCTTTATGGTAACGAGCCTATCCCGCTGTTGATTATGCTGGCGATGGCTTTAAGGTTGTGAGCCTATCCGCTGTGATTGTGCCGGCGATGACTTTAAGGTTGTGAGCCCATCCCGCTGTTGATTGTGCCTGAGATGGCTTTAAGGTTGTGAGCCCATCCCGCTGTGATTGTGCCGGCGATGGCTTTAAGGTTGTGAGCCCATCCCACTGTTGATTATGCCGGCGATGGCTTTAAGGTTGTGAGCACATCCCGCTGTTGATTGTGTCGGCGATGACTTTAAGGTTATGAGCCCATCCCACTGTGATTGTGCCGGCGATGGCTTTAAGGTTGTGAGCCCATCCCACTGTGATTGTGCTAGCGATGGCTTTAAGGTTGTGAGCACATCCTGCTGTTGATGGCTTTAAGGTTGTGAGCCCATCCTGCTGTGATTGTGCCAGCGATGGCTTTAAGGTTGTGAGCCCATCCCGCTGTGATTGTGCCGGCGATGGCTTTAAATTTGTGAGCCCATCCTGCTGCGAGGGGTCCTCATGCCTGAGCACTACGAATGGAGCCCCCCAACATGATTGTGACTAGGGATGGCAATAGGGGGTCGGATGCGGATCTTACAAATTTTGAACCCGCCCCGGTATCCCTAGAACCCCGCCCCGCCCCGCCCGGACACCAGGTCATCTAAGTGGAATACCAAAACCGATCCTAAGCAAATGCAAAAAACCCGCCCCGCCCCTGCAATTCACTTGAAGCCACCCACAATTCTTTAGAATTGTGATAATTTCTCTCATCCAAAGACCAAACCCTTCGCAATTCACCATCCATTTACCACGCCACCCTGACCCTAATCCTTTCTCTAGCCCTAATTCCGGTCACTTCTTCTTAATTCCTGTTCACACGAAGCGCAGACGCGGCAAGCCACACAACGTGACGCCGTCCCTACGCCCACAGGTACTTCACATGCCTCCCCTTTCAAATAGCAACTATAGCCCATAAAAAAGCGAAAAATGCAAACCCAACTCCAACGTCTTAAGTTTCCCCGATATTGCCTGTGAGGCGCCACTAACGAAGCGCTAATTGTGCTCTCGTCTAGGTTCCCGGCTGATTCACTCATCGGTGGAATCGAGCAGGTTAACTACATTCTAACTAGGATCTGTGCGGGGGAGAGAGAGAGGAGGCAGCGACTGCCGGTGGGAGTCGACAGCTTCGCAAAGAGAACGACTGGCGACCGACGGTGTGACTGGGTATGAGGCAGAGAGTGAAAGAGATAGAAGTTTAGGGTTTGTGTCCTTCAGGAGAAAAACATGTATATCTTAAGATGGATGGATAAGATTGACTGTTGTATATGGTTAGTACACCAGGGCGGGTGCGGGTTGGAAAAAATACCATACCCGACCCTGACCCGCTACGGTTTTTTTTTAAAAATATCATATCCGCCCCATGACCCGGTCAAAGTCAAAATAACCCGCTCCTATCAGATCGAGCGGATCGGAGATCCACCGAATGCGAATCTTATTGCCATCCCTAATTGTGACGCATGGGCGCGATGCCAACGGCATTAGACAATACCTGGTGCCGTGGGCACATGTCATGGAAGTGGCGCACGGGCGCGACAACGAACGTTGCGGAGACAATACCAGGTGTCGGGGCACGTGTTATGAAGGTGGCGCGGCGACGAACGTCGCGAAGCAATACTTGGTGTCGGGGGCACTTATCATGCGAATGGCACAAGGGTGCGGGCGACGAACGTCGGGGGGATATACTTGGTGCCGGGGGCATGTATCATGAGAATGGTGCACGGGCTCGGCGACAAACGTCGCAGAGCATTACTTGGTGACGGGGGCACGCATCATGAGAATGGCGCAAGGGAGCAGGCAAAAAACGTCTCGGGGACAACACTTGGTGCTGAGGGCACACATTATGAAAATGGCGTACGGGCGCGGCGACGAACGTCGCGGAGATATACTTGGTGTTGGGGCACATGTCATGAGAATGGCGCATGGGTGCAGCGACGAACGTCGCAGAGACAATACTTAGTGCCGGGGGCATGCATCATGAGAATGGCGCAAGGGCGCAGCGACGAACGTCACGGAACAATACTTGGTGCCGGGGGCACGCATCATGAGAATGGCACAAGGGCGCAGGCGACGAATGTCGCTGAGCAATACTTGGTGCCGGGGGCACGCATCATGACAATGGCGCACAGGCGCTGCGACGAACGTCGCGGGAATATACTTGGAGAGTGGGGAGTGGGGTCAGACAAGAGTGGCGATGGGGGAGAGAAAAATGTTAGAAGGAGAGTGATGAGAGCATGAATGTTAGGAGTATGTGGGAGAGATGAAAATTTTGAAAAAATTTCTAAGTGTAGAACGAAGGTGAGAGGTGGTGACCCGACCGCGAGCAAGCATAGTATAGGATGTAGGTGGTGAAAAATTTTTGTTTAACATTTTTCTAAGTGTTGAACTCGAACAAGGGTGCCAAGGGAGACCGCTGAGGGTGATCATGAATGACCGATTACGAAAAAAATAATTTTTTTCTAAGTGTTGGGCTGAGTCAAGGATGGCGAGGGAGACCACTAAGGGTGATGGTCTGACATCTATGACCGACTGAGCGATTGAGGTAGGGGAGGGTTGGTGAGGCATGTTGCATGCATATCTGACAGGGGCGTCGCGAGACCTGAGGGGTGTCAACTGACAGAGTTGAGACTTAGTAACGTGGCTCGAGCCACCCCGTGCACCACGCACCAGGTCGGTATGGGATGTGAGGCTGAAGGGGTTGGGAAGGGGTGAAGCCCCCAAGGTAATGGGTGATGGTATAGAGAGTTGTGTCAGTAGACTTGTGCAAAAGAAATGTAGCTTGAAAATTTTCTAAGTCTGGAAAATGCGACTTCATGGATGGCTTGGTAGAGGCTGTGATTGGTAGTCCTGGTAGCCCTACGTTGCTGAGGCATGGTTGCTTGGGTGTGTTAGGCACGGGACGAACTGCACTGCGATGCTCACCTCCCCAGCGGAATCTGATGCCGAGGAAAGTGGGTTCGCAGTCGATGTGGAGGTACCACAAGGAATGTAGTCCAAGTCAGATGCCAAGTGTGATGATGTGGGACACAGCAAGGGCAGAGACCAAGGGCTTCCTAGACAAAGCCTGAGGGTGGCAGTGCTGCAAGGGCAGTGGTGCAGAGTGAATACATGACGACAGTCACAGTCCGATGCTTGGGTCCAGAGTTAGGGTCCTGTATGTTTCTCTCTCTAGGATTCTAGAGTGAGAAAGTAAAAGTGAGAATTATGTCCCACCTGTTTAAATGAATTCTCAAGACCTCTAAGTCGCGTGAAGCAAGAAACACATGTGACTTGGGCACGCGCACTTTGACTGGTTCGATGCGTTAGAAAAATGACTGTTGACAATGTCGACGTGTTCGCATAAAATGAGACCCCTAGTGGTCCATTGGGTATGACCAGAATAGGTTGGGAACACATTTTAAACTTAAACCTCTTTTAAGCTATACTTTATCAATGTATTTACATACGAGGTACTCCTTCTGTCCAACATAATTTGATAAACTTTTCTTTTTAGGCCGCCACAAAATTGCTCATTTTCAAATTAGGAAATATTTTTTAAATATTTTTACATATTTACCCTTTTATTCTATTTTTTTTCACATAAATTTCCATCAACTCATTTTCTGACTCCTGACCAACTTTCTTACACTTTTTATTTATTTATTTATCTCTTCACATTTAACACTCCACTAATACATTTTCTCTCTCCTGACCCACATTCTTCCCCTCTTCTCTCTAAAGAGTAGAATGGAAAAAAAACACAATATATCACTTATATCCTTAATCTGCGTGCAAAAAAAATTGATTAAATTGTGGGACTGAGAGAGTATTATATTTTACTATTAACACCTTAAAAACACTCTAAAACAAAGATTATCGATTAAACGTCCTCACATGCATTTTATAGAAATTAGAAAAAGACTATAAATTATTCAATATTACTTTTTTATTTGTTAAAATTAATCGACAAAAGTGAAAAACTTACTTACATTAATAAGATGTTTATAAACCTTTTAATTTTTATCTAATTACAATCAACAGTTATGACGATATTTTTGGCCATTAGCACCTTAAAAGCTCTCTAACCCTAAAGGATATGATTTATATATAAGCATTTAGGATTAAAATATGTATGTAAAAATTGTCACCCTTTTCTTATCACAATTATAGTTATATTTGCTAATTAAGGTTCATGTTACCAGTATGACTATCCAATTATTATAAGTTCTAAGTGTAATACCCCTACCTAGAATATAGTTTATGGTGAATTCTAGGATTTTAGTTAATTTTTTAGCGGCAGTTGTGGTAATATACATTAATTGGAGTCTTTAGTGATGATTATCGCTAGCTGTATTGATTGTGACCTTTAGCGATAATTTATAATACTCTTAAGTTACAAATTAATAAGGTAGGGAGAATATGATGTCCAGAACTTTTCATTTGTCATTGAAATTTTTATTTTAATCTTAATCTAAAGTTATAGTCTTTTAAGAAATGTGGATGAAATAGTGAAAATAATTAAGTATGAAGGGGTTGTTAGCAAGTATTAGCATTAGGGCAATCATATATATAAGAGACTTTTTGGGGAGGTTGAGGGGGTTGGCAGCCGCCTAAGAAGTCTGCCGATGTCTTTACATGGAAGTCAGAAAGAGAAAGTGAGAGAAAAGCAATAAAAGAGAAAGTGTGAGAAAAGCAACACTTAGGGCAATACTTTTTCAAGGTAAATTTCTAATCTTTCCTCTCAAATTTTAGCTATGTAATTGAGTGTTTTAGGTATGATATTGTGTATGAATTGATATGTATTGTGTGTGTTTCAGAGGGTGAGACGTGAGTGTACATGTTTGAGAAGAAGGCTGCTATAGAGCAACACCAATAGTAGGTTAGGATTTTTATCATATCTCTTTTATTTCTCTTTTATTTCATATCCAATTGAAGTTATTTTAGACTTTTTAAAAACTTTATTGTGTTCCCTTCAACTCTTTAGTTGTGAGTTTTCTCAGAATCTCACATTTGCATATTGAAAAATAACCTTAAATTCACTTCACTCTAAAAGTTCAGAATTTTTTGATTTTTGGCGACTATTTCGATTTGTCATAGAAAATTTATTACTCATGATTCTTTTGTGAACTTTATATTTCTAGAAGCGGCAAAAAGTCATCTTCAACTTTGTAGTTTTTAATTTTATGAAATTCATAGTATTTTTGCTTCAAAAAAACCATTGAACAAAACTGATATGTGCAGATATATGTTGTTTTTATCAGGCATTTCGATTTGCTATAAAAATTTCATTGCTCATTGAATTTTTATGATCCTTATATTTTTGAAAACTTCATAAATTAATTTAACTTTTAGTTTTGAGTGTTCTAAGATTCATCATGTTTCTGTCTCAAAATGGTTAATGAACAAGGAATTGGCGAAAAATGTTATTTCTAGAATTACATATCAGTCCATTATCCAAAAAAATTTAAGTCATTTCTAAGCATATTTGGACAAAATAAAAAACTAAAACTCCCCTTTTTTTTTTGTTAAACCTTTGATATAGAATTTTCTAGGATTTTTCTGGGTATGTGCAGGGCCTGAAATAATTTTATTTTAAAAATAGATTTTTAAATTGATTGGCATAGTAAACAATATAATTTTTAGTTGAAAATTTTACAGCGGTCTATTCTTACTGAGATACTTAAGCACCTGAAATTTCATGGTGTTAACCATTTGTTATACTTTTGAAATAGGATCCTTAGCACTCAATTTAAAATGCAGTTTAAGGTGCCGAACGGAAAAGTCCTAGAATAGGTCCTTTTTGTATGAAAAAATACCTAGTCATTTAAAAGAGTATTTTGAGTTTGTTTTGGGGGTGTAGTGGTATGATAGACATTGGGGATATTTTGGTAAATTGGCATAAGTTCGGAGCTATTTTGATAATTTCACTCATTTGGGAGAAATTTAGTAGTCAAACATGATTGAGCGTCAAGAATTAACACCCATATGGTTTGTCGTTTAGGTTCGGTAGACAATAGCTAGGACTAGCTTTTGAGTAAGTACCAAAATCGGTTGTTGAGTCAGGTAAGTACCCCTTTCATGTTCCTCCATACGACTCATCTTTCATTATATGTTTATGTATACATGATTTTACCAAATGAAAGTTTTAAGTATTTATTATGCTTTTGCTGCTATGAAATTGGTTTGATAAGAAAAATGATCAAAATGCCATGGAATGTTTCTACGAATACTGTTTTAAAGTTGGCTTATTTTGAATGAGACGATATTTCTGGCTTGGTTGTTGTGCTCCATATCCATGGAAAGAAGTTAGATTGTGGGTCCTGGTCGATGAGACGATATGTTGACGCACAGTGCTGTTGCTAGTTCATCCGTGCGTCCACAATAATATGTATCTCTGGTAGAGGAAAGACTCTGGACCCTAGTTTGGGGGCTTGTACCCTAACCGCAGGGAGGATTGTACGCTGATCGCAGTATATGTAAGTTATGATGAACTGTGATAGTTGTTAATGAGCATTCTTGATATCGTACTCCGATTCTAAGACTCATGAATGCATTATTTTTCATAAATTAAAGTGTATATATATGTATAGTATCTCATGTGAAAATATTTACCAGTTGTGAATATTTTTCAGTATATATATGTATGGTATCTCCTATGAAAATATTTATCGGTTTTAAATTGAGAAAACCATGACATATTTTATAAACCTCAAAACCTACTTTTGAGACATGGTTTACGTGCTTACTGGGACCCCAGCTCACTCTTTTATAAATGTTTTCAGGTGACTACTTAGATGAACCCGAAATCCATGAAGGTAACAAGGACAAAGTCGTAAGAAATGATCATTAGGGATTTCAGCCTCTTAGAGTAATTGTTAACCTTTGGATGACATTGTAGTACTATTTATATGTTTTGAGAATTGGTTGGAGCATAGATCTCCATAGATTTTTGATTATTTTTGTGAGATGAATAAGAGACGTAATTTAAGATAATCCATAAGCATGATCTTGGTAACATTGTAAATGGTTTAGACTTAGTATTGGTTTAGACTTTGAAGGAGCTTGCGGCCAGTCATGAACCTAGCTCATAAGCTTACTCGTGGGTTCGGGTTGTGACACTAAGCATATATTCATTTGAAACGATGCTAGGCCATTTAAAATATAAGCTTAAAACACGCAAAGATCTAGCAATCGTACTGTAACACAATCTACTCATTGTCCTTTCAACTTAAAATTCAAAGGAACTAAAGCAAATATATATATGTATGCAGATATTACATAAGAATTACATGATAATCTAATCAAGATTTCAATTTTAAATGTGTACGAGAAGAATTTACATTTTGCTAGATATTATGATTGTATATTAATAAGTTAGTGATTTCTTGACCCAATGATTCATGAAGAAGACAAGAAGGGACTATGACATTTACAATTCTATAGATACAGAACTCTTAACCTAACTTTTCAAGTTAAGAGACTTGTTTTAAAAGGCTACAGATTGTACTACTAAAATAACTTAATAGTATTATAGTCTTGACAAGTTACTTGAAACCGTTACAAGTAAAGTATTTAAAGTTTCTAACCAACAATTATTATATTTTTAGCAAAAGTAGATTTTCTTTTCATATGATGTTAATCGATCTCTTTTTATTTCATGAAATGTTGTATGCATTGATACACTTTTTACACCTTTTTAGAATATTTTATTAACTGGCCGAACTTGGTTATGGATCTTGAGCCATCTAATAAGTAAGGCAAGAAAGAAGCACAATGATAGTTTTTTTTCTTGACACATCATTGCATTGCACTTTTAATGTAATAGGAGTTATAAAAAATAATGCTAAACATATCAATGTCGCTAAAGATCTTCAAGCATTATTTTGAATGGGATCCTTAATTTTATAATTAATTAAATCTACAAAATATAGTAAATATATAAATAGTATGCCTTATGCAATTCGAAACATTCAAAACTTTATAACTAATATATTAACCTATTTTGAAAATTATAAACCGAAAAAGTTCTCAACACATGAAATAATCACCTAAAAAACCAGATATTACTGAAGAAATTTATTGAGAAAAAGCAGGTACTCTATTAAATTCATATTTAAGTTTTATAACCATATGGTATAGGTAATGTTTTTACAAGATCATTAATTTTATCATTTGTTAACATTTCAAAGCACAGTCAATCTAATATAATAACCTGAATAACATAAATATAAAAACCTGCATATTTAAATTAAACAAAAAATAAACATATATATGAGATTTATAATAGAAGAATGAATTTAGTAATTATTTTTAAAAATAGGATGTAATATTAAACCCTATAACATTTGGAAATATATCTATAAAAGTTTTTTTTATACACTACACTTTGACATTAAAAAGGCAATGGTATAATTTCTTTTAGCCAAGAAATAAGACGTGAAGCGTTGACAAGTATGCAGGGTGTAAAGATCGACAATGCTCCCATAAATCTAACTCTATTAATTTACAAAGCTTCTAGACAATATAGTACATAAAATATGAGCTGAATTAAATAAACTTTGTTCGGAATAAAATATGAACCATTTTTTTATGGTGTCCTTATTTTACTAATAATTCAATTTTAAGCATTTAAAGTTCTACAATATTAGTATACCAACATATTAAGACTTTATATTAATTATATTCGTTAAAAATACTCTATAAATTGAAAAGAAACTCTCTCTCTCTCTCTCTCTCTCTCTCTCTCTCTCTCTCTCTCTCTTTCTTTCTATATATATAGGGAGCTGATTCGTTGATAGCGCTAGCAAAATGGGGTATTTTGCTAGCGCGATCTGGCCGTCCATCCTGAAAGATGGACGGCCCAGATTACGCCTTTTTGGAAAACTGTCAGTCATCTGCGAGACAGTTTCGCGGACAGGATTTTTTACCTTTTTGCCCTCTTCCCATGTCCGCGATACTGTCTCGCTGACGACATTCAGTTCCTGACATGTGTCAGGAAAAGGTGCCCGCTACACAGTGTAGCGGACGACCTCTAGGCTGACACATGTCAGGACCTGTCCCATCGGTCGCCAAGAAAGTCTCCTGTCAAAGCCCCGATAACTGTGCCCCTTGGTATCTGTGACGTCAACAGTGTCCGCTATACTATGTGGCGAGACATCTATATGCAAAATTTATTTATGGACATTTATTTCTGACACGTGTCAGAGTTGTCGGGAGTTATGTCCGTTGTACAGTGTCGCGGACAGTATTGCCCTCTTACCCAAAAGTTCCCTAATTATCAGCTCTTTCAGCAAAATTTTCGCGGCCTTCAGATTCACTTGCTTCCATTTTCAACAAAATTTTCGCGGCCTTCAGATTCACTTGCTTCCATTTTCAACTCTCTTCAAGCTTCGAGTAACACTTGATTCAAGCTTCACTCAAGCAAGGTAAGTTTGTGATCTCAAAATTTTTCTGGGTTGATTGACTGATAAAGTATAATTTTTTTTCGACAAAAAAGTATAGATCTTTGGTGATATTTTAGAAATTTGTCACTCTATTCATCAGCTTGTGTGGTTCTAGAAATTAATTTGTTAACTTTAAACTAATTCATTGTAGTTAATTTTAATTTTTTTTAGGTTCGCTAACTTCGACACATGTATCCTATTTAAATTCGAATTTTTTGAGATATGTTTGTTGTATTTTGGCATGGTGAATTTGTCTGTTTATCTTAGTAATTTTAATTTGTTATGTTCAATAAATCTATAATTAGCAAAATGGGAGACACTTTTGAGATTATGTATATGGTATCCTAAATCGGTCTATTCGTCAAGATAATTTTGAGATAATATTTTCAGCTGAAAATGTCATTTGATTGTTAAGCGTAGTCTATTTCTACATAGGTCTTGTTTCACAATGTCTGATTTCGTGTCGAGCTCCAACACCCCCGTAGATGCTAGTGATCCGTATCTAGGACGAACCTTTCAAACATTGGAAGAAGCTGGAGAATGTTTTCGAGCGTATTCATTGAGGGTTGGTTTTGGCATTAGAATAAAAACTACAAGAACAAGCAGCGTATCGAAAAGGATATGCTCTCGCTTATACGAGTGTCATAGGGGCAGAAACCCAGTGCAAAATGAGACACGCGTAGGCAACGATGACAGTGATGATGACGAAATAGGGTATGCGCGGAGAAGACGGGACTGCTTTGCGCGCACGAATTGCCAGGTCAAGATGTTCGTAAGCTATAAAGCCAAACAAGATCATTGGCTTATTACCAGCCTGGAACTGGCACACAATCACCCGTTAGTAACCCCTTCTAAGGTGAGTCAGATGCATCAACACAAGAAGATGGGTAAGGTCGCGAGGAGCCTAATTCACACAATGAGCGATGCGCGGCTAGGACCTACCGACATGATTAATGTTCTTGCTGAACAGGCTGGGGGAATTCAAAATTTAAACTTTAACACGACAGACGTTCGTAACGCGGTCCGAACCCATAGACGAGCCGCGTATGACCTCAATGATGCGCAATCGACAATGAGCCTATTGAAACGGATGCAGATGGAGGACCCGCAGTTTACCTTCGACTATAAACTTGACGACGAGCATCGAGTTAGCACAATTTTTTGGGTCGACGGTCGTTCGAGGCTAGCTTATAAGCATTTTGGGGATGTCGTGACTTTCGACACCACATACCGTACCAACAAGTACTCGATGCCGTTCGCTCCTTTCACATCATATCACTCCATCCTGTTCGGGTTCGCCTTGTTAAGGGACGAGAGCGAGAGTTCTTTTGAATGGTTGTTTAGGCTGGAAGCAATGAACTTCAAAGCACCCAAAGTTATCATCACCGATCAAGATTTGGCAATGAAGAAGGCTATTGCTACCGTCTTCCCAGATACTCGACACAACTTGTGCACTTGGCACATAAGCAACAAATACCCTGAACGTCTGCATCACGTGTACGCAAAGTATCCAGACTTTAAACAGGATTTTGACAAATGCGTCCTCAAGTCATTAACGATTGAGGAATTCGAGGAGAGGTGGGAAAAGCTTGTTCGGGATTACTCATTGCAAGACAACGAGTGGCTCCAGCACTTGTACGGGCTCAAAGAGCAATGGATTGGCGTTTACACGAGGAGGTATTTTTCTGCGGGCATGAGTGAATCTATGAATGCCACGTTCGATAGTTATGTGGGTACAGCTACCAATTTGAAGAGTTTCGTCACATCCGCACAAAAAGCGGTTGCGTCGTTGTTCGTGAAAGAAAGGGCTGCAGACTTTGCAACCACGTACAAGCAAAGGAGAAGGTTGCTTGAGACCCCGCTGGAGCTGAACGGTGCCAAAGTCTATACGAAGGAGATCTTCCTGCTATACCAAGTAGAGCTGCAAAAATCGGGCCGATACAGTATAAACAAGGTGGCAGAAAAGTCATCGCGTGAGTACAAGGTTTATTCGCTCGTGAATGACCTCGTCCCTGAGAAGCTGCGCAGAATTTATACGGTGAGCCACGACACATTGACGGACTCGGTGACATGTGTTTGCAAGAAGTTTGAGTTCCATGGCATCCTGTGTAGACACATTCTGCGGTTTTTCACACAGAAGAATATCAGGACAATCCCCGATAAATACGTCCTGCCACGGTGGACGAAAGGTGCAAACAGGTTGCACGGTACCATTTCCTTTCCGGAGCACCCGTATACTGACTTTGAAGAATCAGAGACGTTGCGGTATAATCATCTGGTGACGATGTTCACCCGTTTGTCCGTAAAGGGTGCTGCTACAATGGTCGGATATAAACATCTCCTCGAGGTAGCTCAGCAGCAAGAGCCCATCGTCGACCAATTGGAAGCAGCTTCAGTCAGCAATGCGGTTGACACCGAGCCTACGACGGGATCAGAAGATGACGAGCCGGGGGAGGGAGACGACAATGATATCCGGCCTTTGGATCCAATTATATCGCAAACGAAAGGCCGCAAGAGATCTACGCGGATGAAAAGCTCTATTGAAACGGCAACTCAACCAAAAAAGCTGAGAAGGTGTGCATTGTGCAACAAAATGACCGACCACGACAAGCGGAACCATTACAAGGCACTGGGGATAAGTCCAGTGCCTTTGCAAGACGGGGAAGAAGATGACGCCGAAGATGAGGACGAACAAGCTGCAGTGGAACTTTAGTGTACTGAATATTTATTGTAATAATCTTTTATGAGCCATCAAACCTGTCGGACATTTTGTAATAATTTTTTAGTAATGATTTGTTTTGTAATAACCTTTACTCTCATTTTTTTATATGTGATTTCTTACACTGTCCGCTACACTGCGCAGCACAACATTAGAAACCTAAGGTACTTAGAATATTTTTGGTGTTTAGACCGTCCGCTACACTATGTAGCGGACGGCAGCAGAATCCTGACACATTGACACTTAGAATACCTAACTATCCAACACTTAGTTTTTTTTTGTTCTCTTTTTTATGTCCGCTATACTATGTAGCGGACAGCCCCGCATAATAGCTAACTATCCAACACTTAGTTTTTTTTTTTTTGATTCTCTTTTCTACGTCCGCTGTACTATGTAGCGGACGGCCCCGCAGAAAGACAACCCTATCCAACACTTAGTTTTTTTTTTCTTGGTTCTCTTTTCTGTGTCCGCTATACTATGTAGCGGGCCCCGCAGAATACCTAACTATCCAACACTTATTTTTTTTTCTCTTTTCTACATCCGCTATACTATGTAGCGGACGGCCCGCAGAATACCTAACTATCCAACACTTAGTTTTTTTTTTGTTCTCTTTTCTATGTTCTCTATACTATGTAGTTGACAGCCCCGCAGAATACTAACTATCCAACACTTAGTTTTTTTTTCTCTCTTCTCTACGTCCGCTATACTATATAACGAATGTTTTTTGGTTCTCTTTTCTATGTCAGCTATACTATATAGCGGACAGCCCCGCAGAATAGCTAACTATCATGTACTTAGTTTTTTTTTCTTTGGTTCTCTTTCTACGTCCGCTGTACTATGTAGCGGACGGCCCCGCAGAAAGACAACTTCTCCACCTCTCAACAAGGGCACCTATTAAGGCCCGGTCAAGCTGTTGAAAGATCTGTCCACGCGTGAAAATCCCAAACCCAATTCCACGTAGTATCTTTTTCTGGGACTTGTTCAATTCCCATCTTGTAAACTCGCGAGATACTTCTATGGTGGTGAGAAGTTCTCTTTCCTATGAATTAATAAATACAATTTTAACAAAACGAACGGTTACTCCACCATCCCATATGAGCGTACTGATATGGTTGAATTGGTCGTATAACACGGATGGATCTTCTGGTCCAGGGTTAAATTTCATTTTTTACAACTGAAACTATGGAAAAATCTTCTCAGTTTGGATTTTACGTTTTGGATTTTGATAATCGCTCGCAAAAATACGACGCTAGCCCATGCATAATACATACAATGATAACATATATGAGCAGCTCCATAATAGATATATAGACATATACGGAATCGAATTTTACAAACGCTAGCACATGAAAAAATACATACATATATAAATCCTCATCATCGCTAGCACATGCTCAATACATAATCAAAACCACGCATAAAACGCAATATTCATCACAACTATAGATTGCAAACATGTAAATGATTGATTTTGTGAACTTAGGTGATCTATTAGGGTATTAAAGCTACTCTTATGAAGAAATTGCGCAGATCTGCTTGCCAACACCGCTAGAAATATTTGTGAGTAGGAAGAATGGAGAAGAGTGTCGAAGTTAGGGTTTTTTTGAATATATATTTGTTGTCCGCTATACAATATAGCGGACAGCATTAAAGTCCTGATGGGACACCGCTACAGATGGCCGTTGTACAGTGTAGCGGACTGGCGCGCTCTGACACCTGTCAGGTCATGTCCCGTCCTATATAGTATCGCGGATATAGATAACTAGTATTCTGCGGGGCCGTTCGCTACATAGTATAGCGGACATAGAAAACAGAACCAAAAAAACTAAGTGTTCTGCGGGGCCGTCCGCTACATAGTACAGCGGACGTAGAAAAGAGAACAAAAAAAACTAAGTGTTGGGTAGGCCGTCCGCTACATAGTATAGCGGACACAGAAAAGAGAACCAAAAAAATAAAAACTAAGTGTTGGACCAGAAAATGGTTAGCATGGACCAGACATTTAGTTCCGACCTTCCGAACCCCGGCCTAAGTGGAGGCCTTATGTCCGTAATATTGTAGAGCTAGACTTTGGTGTCCGCTATATAGTAGAGCTATACAATGTAGCGTAATGCAGTTTTAATAAGTGTTGGGTAGGCCGTCCGCTACATAGTATAGCGGACACAGAAAAGAGAACCAAAAAAATAAAAACTAAGTGTTGGACCAGAAAATGGTTAGCACGGACCAGACATTTAGTTCCGACCTTCCCGAACCCCGGCCTAAGTGGAGGCCTTATGTCCGCAATATTGTAGAGCTAGACTTTGGTGTCCGCTATATAGTAGAGCTATACAATGTAGCGTAATGCAGTTTTAATAAATTGGCGCCCGAAGACTTGTTTTAGCGACGGAATCAACAATCTCAATATCGATAAACAATAAATATGTACGATTCACAATCAACGATCTCAATATATCGAGGGAAAAAAATGGCACAATTAAGCGAGAAAAAATTTGGAAACATAATGAACAAGAACATAAATTTTTTTATTAATAATAAATTAGGGTTCACATTTGGGCATCAAAATTTTTTCACAAGTGCTCCGATCAAATATTACAACTTGAAAATCCCACCACCCAAGGTGTTCAAACACTACAAAGTCCCCGAGTTCGAGGTCATGCTGGCGCACGAAGACTTTCCAACCCTCTACGAATTGCTTTTTTTTGGGTCGGTCGGGCTTCAGCTTGATTTCAACCTGCCATGCCCCCTTGCGGCTATATAATCTTGCACTCTCATGAATTGTTGTAAATTGATTGGTAAAGGCTTCCGGTATGTCCTACCAAACATAATACAAAAATTAGGTTAGTTTTGGTTAAGAAAAACAAAAGATCAAACTTTTAACACACGAAAATACAGAGAAAGAGGGATGGCCTACAAGTTCATTCTCAAATCCCGGCATCATGACTTTGAAAAAGTGTTTGCCTGCCAGGTGCAAGTTGCCAATAAAATCATAGGTGGTCTCCGATCCAGAAGCCATCAAGGTCGGTGTTGAGGGGAGGACAATGGTGTCGCCGGAGATGTGGGTTGTCGTAGATGGGGTAGCGGTTTGGGTTAGATGTTCGAGAGAGAAAGAGAGAGAATATAGCGGACTGATAAAAGCTGATTGTCCGATCTGATTAATAATATCTATAATAGGAGAGAGTTATATGTAAAGGACGAAGCGACCGACGGGACTGGTCCTGACATGTGTCAGCCTAGAGGTCGTTCGCTACACTGTATAGCGGGCGCCTTTTTCCTGACACATGTCAGGAACTGAATGTCATCCGCGAGACAGTATCGCGGACATGGGAGGAGGGCAAAAAGGTAAAAAATCCTGTCTGCGAGACTGTCTCGCGGACAACTGACAGTTTTCCAAAAAGGCGCGATCTGGGCCGTCTATCTTTCAGGATGGACGGCCAGATCGCGCTAGCAAAATATCCCATTTTGCTACGCTATCAACGAATCAGCTCCCATATATATATATATATATATATATATATATATATATATATATATATATATATATATATATGTGTGTGTGTGTGTGTGTGTGTGTGTGTGTGTGTGTGTGTGTGCGCGCGCGCGCGCACGTATTTACATATTTTCAATATACTAATCTATTAAGACTCAACATTCATATTAAGTCCTAATATTATTCCAAAATTAATTAAAATTTTAAATAATTACCTTATCAAATTTAAGTCAATTATTAGATCATTATTTTGTTTTGCAATATCAAACAAATTTTTTTAGATCTATGAATATTTATTATCATATTAAAGTAAGCTTTTCAAAGATATATATATATATATATATATATATATATATATCATAATTGAGTTTTGATATATTAGTAAATTGATTAGAAAATTTTTTAGATTATTTAGAAATAGTTCTTAAATTATATAAAGCTTACTAATATAAAGAAACTAAGATAAGTACTCTATCCAAGATAGTAAAAACCTTTAGAGGTACTTTTGTATTAAATATATAGAGTTTGTAAATTTTATTTTACAGGTACATAATATGATTAAAAACAATGATATATTACACAAAGAAGCTATCGTAGAATTTCATTGTAATGAGAGGTACAACGAAACTAAGTTAGTATGGTTAAGCAAGTTTTCAACTGGATTCTCAACTTTGGTAAATTTGAAGATTTCTCTAACTTGATAAATATGTTAGCTAAAAATTATGGTCAATGATTTCCTTACTCTAAGGTTTTAAGTTTTCCTATTCAGTCGCATCGGATAAATATAATAATATTATAGTATACAAACTTTAAAATGTAATGTTAATTTAACACCTTAAGCATGTGAGCATGAGTAAATTTAACTACTTTTATGTTAGAAAAGTTTTAGAACAAACTTTTTTTTATGGTATTTTTATAGTGAGTAAATAAACTCTTTAACATTCTAAATTACGCATTAGCAATATATCAATATATTATGTTCATGTTACTGTTATACTCCTAAAGAGTCTTTCTTACATGAAAAGAGAGAACAAGATATCTAAAAAAGAGAATTGCATATAAAAATTTAAAAAAATATTAGTTATGTTGGTGACGAATGTCATGTAAAACTTAGATTGAAAGTCTTATTATATTTGAAAATAAATCTAACATAGTAAGCATCCTTAATACACACGCAAACACACACTTTGTTCAATGTTGGTTAAATGTTGTTCAACAATTTTGCTTATTACGAGGTCTTGAGGTAACATATTTAGTCAGTTGGTTAAACTTTTAAACTTTATACAATTACCTCATCTAATAATTATGATTTTCTATGTATACGTTATTAGTGGATTCCATTTGCTTCTGAAAATGTCATGTTGATTAACTTTTTAAAATCATATGCTATAAGAAAATATATGGACCAAAATTTTTCTGTCAAAATTAAACTAACATGTAGCTAACGTTATTGACAATCCATTAAAATGTAAAAATTATGTTAAAGATACTTAAAAAATAATAATAATAAGTCCTAAGGAATAGCAAATTGATCTCAATATGTTCTAAGCATGTTTTGTCAGTAGAATTTACTTTTTCCTTTTTTGAGTACTACATAAAGTTATAATTTCCATTCATCTATATAGTTACCGAATTAAAATTATAAAATTATAATTTCCATTCATCTATATAGAATTATTTATACAATTACCTCATCTAATAATTATGATTTTCTCTGTATATGTTATTAGTGGATTCCATTTGCTTCTGAAAATGCCATGTTGATTAACTTTTTTTAAATCATATGCTATAAGAAAATATATGGACCAAAATTTTCTCTGTCAAAATTAAACTAACATGTAGTTAACGTTATTGACAATCCATTATATTGTAAAAATTATTTTAAAGATACTTAGAAAATAATTAAAAAAGAAAGTCTTATGGAATAGCAAATTGATCTCAATATGTTCTAAGCATGTTTTTGTCAGTAGAATTTGCTTTTTCCTTTTTTGAGTACCACATAAAATTATAATTTCCATTCATCTATATAGTTACCGAATTAGAATTAGCAAATATACACAAGGACATTGTTTATTAATATTTCACCACAAGGATTAATTTATTTTCTTAAAAGAAAGTTCACCTTAAAAATAAAAATGGCTGTCTTTCATGAAATAATCATGAAATTATAAAATTGTGTACTAAATTTTATTATGCAATTCAAAACTAATGTAATAAATCACTCTAAGAAAATTCACCCGTACTTGACATGGTTTTCTAGGCTAATTATTAAACTAAGAAAAGAAGCAAATGACTTACTACACAATCAACAGTACAATAGAAATCCCATGCGAGAGTGAGGATACTTTTGATCTTTTAAACATTAAGACCAATTGCTGCTTAGCTATACCGCTCAACATGCCGTTATTTGCACGGATTTTACTCTCTCGGGACAATAGTATAAACAGCAGTGAACAATGAACATGACAAAACTTGGTTGAACCTTGACAATCGCCAATAATGGTTGCTAATCTGCTTGTGCAAAACATTGGGTAGCGAATCATCCCAGTAAATCAGTGCCGGAAGCTCAAAAGAAGCTTGGTAAGCGAGGACTAAGAATAAGAGCAGATTACAATTCTACCTAGGCCTAATGGGCATGTATTAATTGTGATCAAAGAGGACATAGGGTTCTTATTGACATGTAAGGTTGTAGGTGAGCCGAGTCGAGTAGCATAGGTTGCTCAGGCTTGGCTTGCCAAGCTTTAAAGGGTTGAACGCAATTAGTTTCGTTAGCTTAGTTAGTAGCCAAAGCATTTTATTAGTTTATGAAGTTGATATATCAGTAAACTGACGAGATCCAAATTCGTTAAAGCTTGGTGTGTTTATCTCACGAGAAAACCAAGCAAAGAAGGCTAAGCACTTGGTTTGTTTCACAGCTCTTGTTGTCTTTATAGTAAGGATCTTCCTTCTTTGGCTTGGGTGCAATCTGGTGATGTTTGGGGTGCTCCGGGACTAGGCAGCGGGCCGATGACCTGAGAAGATGGGAATTTTGGCACCGGTGTGGATGCACGCGGATCGAGGCACGTTTGCAGCGATGGACAGGTGCCTGATCAGCAGGGTGGCGGCTGGCAGTGTGGCTTGGTGATGTTAGGTTTTAATTGGCTTGATTAGTTTGGTATTATCTTGTTTTTTTAGTGAGTATATATCTAGTTTTGTTGGTTTTTATTTAGTTTTTGGCTCCTAGCTCTCCTGCTTTAGTTGGTTACATTCTGTTCTTTTAACTTGTTAGTGATTATACATTAAAAAAAAACAAAATATCTATTGTAGTTTCTTACCTAGTATCGCTTTATTTTATTTTGTATTATTATTTCTGTTAAATGGGACCGTCACATGTAAGACTTTTACTTGCCTATTTAAGCATGTTATTTGTTCCTCTCAGTTATCTTGATATATATATATATATATATATATATATATATATATATATATATATCTACTCTTCACTCAGAAAAAAGTAAGAATCTTCCTCATTAAAGAAGAAGCCCAACAATCTGCTAAGGAAGACCATTAAGCTAAGCCTTCTCTAATGCTCAAAAGCTTACTTCAATTCTAATCTACGACATCACCTATCATTAATTCATGTAACATTCCTTAACGCCTAATTAAATCAATACTAAAAACTGAAGGATTTGAATGATTAGAACAGGAAAATTGCCATAAAACCCTTGTGCCATCAGCTTGAAACTAATAATCAAGAAGACTGCAAAATCCCACTAATCAGAAAAATGTTCTTAAAAGTCACGCTCTCATCTGACCCCACTAACTAAGTTTTGTTATTATGGGATGCATCCTGTTACAAGTACACGTACAGCCACATATATATACTAGGTGTACACTTTCTGTTTCCTGGTGATGGAACCAAGTGGGAAATGGGAAGAAATACCTTGTGGAAAAATCCAGACCCAAGATGGAGCTTATCGATCTCGTAGATGGTAGCATGCAGGTTTCCATGGAGCAAAATTTGTGCCATTTCTACAACTTAAATGGATCTCAAACTTCAACAACTATGTGCAATTGTGCAATCTATGTTGACACACACGCGGGAGAGATGGAGGGAGAGAATGGGAGTCCACAGAGATGGAGTAGAATAAGAAGACGTGAGAATTATAAAAGTGATTAATATTATACATAGTCGATTATTATACATAGTCGATTATTTATTTGAAAAAAAGCTCGAAGATAATATAGATAGACGTAATGTGATAATTAACGGATGAAATCAAATTAGAGACTCTTATATTTTATGATCGCTTGTTGTCGAGAAAATTTTTTATCTGATTAGATCCTATCCGATCATTATGTCACGTTATCTCTATTACCGTTATAATTAAAATTATTTAGTTTTAATAAAGATGGTCGGTTATGTTAGTGGAGTACATGGTTGTGCTTAAGTAAGGTCTAATCAGTTTTTAATGAGTTAGGATGAGTCATGTTATTGAGTTGGGTCCCTACATGTTTGGGTTGTAATCCAAGTTCTTATTTTGTGTCCAATGGCAAATATCCACTTGGTCATTGAGCATACGCCAGTACAGTATAAGAATCTAGTTCTTGCCATATGACTTTGTCCAGAACCTTTTGCACCTTGGAGCTTTTGAATCACATTACCAATAATTAAAGTGTTGATAATTTATTCAGACGGTGGGGTAGGTAGCTCATTACACATTGCTTTTAGAGGAAACCAACTCCTATGATATACTTCTTACTGCGGTAAAAAAAACTTGTTTGAACCTACTTCCTACTCTGCGATTTCGAAGAGCATATCAAATTTACAATTTATGCGGAATTTTATTTATTTGAGTTATTTTGTATAATTGAAAAATAAAACAATAAGTATAAAATGAATCAGGTTAAAGTATTAAATACATTATTGAGTTTTTTCTTTAACACTTTAAGCTTTTAGAATATCTGGTATATAACACGACGGTAGCATAACCCTTGTTATGTGAGGTTTTGGATTTGATACATCCCGCTTGGATGTTTGGCACCCCTTTGTATTTGTGCGATTTAAATAATGTTTATTTGTGTATTTGGTGACAGTGCACCATAATTTATCTTTCCTTGTGTAAGTATTAAAGCATGATATACATTGTTAGGTTCATTCTTGAACGACAACTTAAGCTTTTAGAACAACTTACTCTGATTTGGTAAGTATAATATGAAACAACTCTTTGTTATCTTTCACCCCTCCTCTTATCACGTTAAACTCCCCTAATTAGTGGTCATAGATAGTCGGCATCAATGATCCAAGACCATGTAATATTTACTCGTCGAATATGTACCTCTCTAAGTACAACTGTTCGTACTTAGAAATTACCGCCTCTCTTAGAAATCAGTTGTAGTCAATTTCTATTTTTCGATGGACTTCCTTCATGGTAAACCAACACACTTTATCATTGGGTTAGACCAACAAGCGCGAGGGAAAGTGTATGGTTAATAAGCACCTATAATATCACGTGAGAAAAATTGTGAGCACAAAACCAAGACCTGAGAGAAGGAACAGTCTTTACCCAACATGCCTTCGAGCCCCACGGGCCAGGCTCCCAAACCGACCACATTAAAATTAATACCTATTGCTCATGAATACAATCCTGAAGGTCTTCAACCTGTCAATTTCAACTCAAAGCATGATCAAGCCTTTTGTTGAACAACAGTGCTCTAAGTAAGATCACATGATTAATGCCATAATGCTCTAAAGTAGAATCCAAAGGTCTTCAATGTGACTGTATGAGCTTAAGGCATGATAAAGCATTTTGTAGGACGACAATGTTCTAAGTAAGATTCAACTTTCAGAGCCCATCCTGATGGTCTTCAATGCGGCAATACGAGCTTAAAGCATGGTTAAGCATTGTGTAGAGTGACGATCTTCTCAATAGACCTGTTTGTTTAAGGAAAATTGCTTTACGGAAAATGCTTTTCGAAAAATACTTTCTAGAAAATAGCAATCTCCTAAAAACATATCCCCAAACCTATTCTTGCTGGTTATGGAAGCTCGTTCAGGACTATTGGATGAGTACTCTGCTAGTGATGGTTTCTGTTGTTGCTAAAAATATGCTCCGTGTACATTGCGAAACCCGAGCCTGGACCGATGACCTGCAAGACAGAAAACGAGTGACTGTCGAGTGGGGTTCCTGGCGGAGAACTCTCTGATGCTTAAGTCAGAGCGCAGCTACAGAATAGTAACTCTAAAAAAGCATGAATTGTGTAGTTGTCTCATACCTAGAGAGGTAGACACCTTTATATAGCTGTAAGAGAAGACTCCTAGTAGGACTAAGCCGTAGGCCAGATGTGTTAGGATCGCATTAGGATCCTCGAGAATCACGTCACAATCCCTAATAAGATAATCATTGATCTCCCAGTTTGACTAGGATTGCCGGGTATTCTCCAATTATTGGGGGTTATATTTGAGTTATATATCATAAGCCCCCCACTTCCTTAGCTAAAATGTTTGGCCGAGGAAGTTTATACCTTGTGTCTCGAGACACACGTCAGATTTGTAAGTGATTCTCATCCACTTGTAAGGGTAACAATATTTCTCTCTTCCATGTGCTCCGACCTAAGCGGGAGCTTAAGCCTTAGAACTTTGCCCAAGTGGATTTAGTATTGAAGAGTACTACATCCACCTGTCTTTTGAATTACCATATGAAACAACATCTAACACCTAAAAACGCCTCTTCAATACTCCAAAACTTCTTTCAATGGTTGTTCGCAAAGGAGTTGTAAAGCTCTTTCTCATCTTGAGGTGGATGCTCACTAAACTCTTCCAAATGATAACAAACACCACATCAAGGAGAGAGAATCCTATTTTTGGTACCATAACCAGCATTCCAAGATAATATTTTCTTGCAAATATGAATAAATATATTTCTTTAAGGCACACTTCTTGGTTAGAAACAACTGAAATATTCTAACTTAATAGAATCCTAAGGTTGTACAATAAATAAGCTCTTTATACAACTTCAATACTACTTTGAAGACAATCTTAAAATATTTATGGATTGTTCTCGGTAGACCTATGGAATCGTCCACTTGTTACCCGAAATCTTACGTTGTGTCCAAGTACGTGTGAAAATTAGAACATGTTTCCTAATTGACATGTTTGTAGTTACATGAAGTAAATTTTTCTTGGTTAGAAGTTCACATAATCTAAATAATATACAGAAAGCCTCATACGTGTTTGACTTATGCAATGTTAATCACCTCTATATAAAATGATGTTCATGTACTTCTCCCTCGCAAGTTCATCGTTAACATGGGACTCTCTTGGCATATAATCCTTATTCTCTAGTACAACAACTCCCACAGACATGAGGGAGGCAGCTACACCCAATATCGCATCACAACACGAATGCATTTATTATCCAACTACACAAACATTTTGAAACAAATAACAAACTTTTAGTGCGCTGTGTATATCCGTCCAAAAGGAATGTTATAAATAGTAATGGAATAAAAGAACCTCAACAGCTCATATATTTTGGAGGAAGACATAACATGACATAAACACAGGAGTGAAGAGATAGAAGAAAAGAAAGAAAGCCATGTGAGTAAATAGTATAAAACCTTATTATTTTGGAGGAAGAAGTAGAGCATCATCAAGAAGGGAGGGCCATGGGTAGAAACATGACTGCCTAGAAGTGAAGCAAATGTATGATTGATAGCCAGCCAAGCACTGCAGGTGCTGTGACGGAGTTGAGATTAAGGCTTCATAAGCCGGGCTAACCTGAGTCCAGGAGGAGTCGTAACTGTTCGTAAATGGTCAGTAATGTGCATTAACTCTAAAAATCTATCAAGTGACCCGCCCACATCTGGTGCTTGACGCGCCAAGGAGGATATGGAATATCTGTTCAACACATTCCTCTGAGATGGATTTAACTGTATCTTTTTATGTTTCTCTTTTCTTTGTCACAGTCAATTCCATTCTCGCAATGGCCAGTAGCCGTCAAATACAGTACAAAGAAGATTTCAGCACCCTTTGAATGTTTGTGTCCAAAGATTAACTGCGGATCCATCTTTACACAAATGTGCGGGTGTAAATAGAGATGCTGAATCAATCCACGCTCAAAGCACCCACTGGTTTTCACTTTCCACATTCGGGCACTTGCCTAAAAGTAAAAAATCTCTCTCTCTCTCTCTCTCTCTCTCTCTCTCTCTCTCTCTCGCACACACACATCATTTGATAACGGGAAAAAAGTGAAGGAAAATTGGACTGATCCTACGACCTGAAGCACCACTTGGTCCCCTAGTACAAATGACAAAGATAAAGGTAATGGAGGGAATTTCATGCATTCCACTAAGAAATGTACCCTTGCTAATCAAGCCAAGTCCACCAATTGAGTCATTTGCCTTTGTCACCAATCCTTTACTGCCTTTTCAACTGAGTGCCTTTCTACAGTAAAAAAATGTGAATGTGAGAGTCATTTCAGATGGATTTTGCCAACTTCAGTTCAGCATGTAATCAAGAAGTCCGAGATTTATCACCCCATTCTTGCAAAAAAGAATCCAATTATGTTCCGGATCCATAATACACGCAATCAGATTCAGGCTACTACAACAAATAAAAAATGGACGAAATCAAACTCGCTGAACTCTACTGAACATATGAAATCACTACATCAGACAGTAAAACAAGAAATAGTTTCTCAGTGATCCCTCATGGACCAATGAGTGATCTAATTATGATTGAAGCAACCTATGAAATGGGAACATGGATCAATCTGAATCAAATTCAAGGAACCATTCAGATACCCTGATTGCAAAATTCTGAATCAAATTTGTGGTACCAGTGGATCAAAATTCAAAACTGTTGAGCAGTTCAAAATATGATAACAAAAGGATATTTATCTCTAACACTCAAACAATATAGATGGCGCATCCCATTGTTCCTATTAAAACATCGTCAATCCCAATGCCCAAAGGCCGAGTCTGGCTAGGATATAAGGATGACTGCTTAGTGAAAGATGAAGCTTGAAGCATGACATGGCTGATCAGGAATGACAAAAACCCAAATCTATTTTCAAATCTCAATTAACAAGGTGAATGAGATCATTATGAACTCACAAGATTTTGCATCAAAATGTAACTAAGCTTAACAAATTGAAGAGGCGTCAATAAATTGGAGGGTACGCTCTAATGTAACGAGAAGCCAGGCGGTGATTATATTGGAAATAAGAGATACTGTCCATTTTGAAAATCATCAAAGTTTTATTCTTTCCGTCCATTTTATTTCTTTCATCCAGGATCCACCTTACGGCAGCTGTAAGGCCATGATTTATACAACCAATGACCTTTATCACCATGCACACAACTATCTACTTACAATAGTAGCTGGGTGTGAGTATCCGGGCATTAAAACTATTCAAAGACCCTGGAGTACGATATAATGGAAAAGAGGGAAGAAAATCTCAATGAACTTGAAACCAGGCTGTTTTGAAATTGGTCACTAGCTACTAGTTCTGTAAATAGGGTGTCATGATCTTGTTTTTTTGTGTTTGCATTTGGTGTGTTAATGATCAAACTTTATCATTTTGGTCACGTAACTTGAGTTGCTACCCGCTATAAGTAGGATTTTAAGACTGAATTGTACGGTTTTTGAGTTACTTATCCTTTTCAGTGTGTTTTTTGGTCATTTAAGATTGACCAAGGTATTTGAATCTCGACAATTCTTGCTAATGATCCTACGGACCACTATCCCAATAAACCACAAGTCGGATCCTCCAAGACCCTTGTGGCAACAAAGTTTTCTTAACAAACTAATTTCAAGACTGCTATTGCATATCAGAACAATATAGACAGTCTTTTAAGAATCATCTTAAATACTAGGATGTCTGGTATCATACGGGATGTTAGGGCCTCACCTCTTTTCTTAGCATGCATGCTAAGGTCCAAACTTAACCTTGTCACTCTGAACCCAGGAAGTCCCTCTCTAGCTTATGTGAGATGTACCCAGATCACCTTTTGTTTGTCCCGATCGTCCTAAGAATTCTCCCTTTGTATGTCACTAAAGCATGTATGGCGACAATACTTTAGCTTTAGCAACAAATAAAACATGAAAGCCTGTTAAATAGTAAAAATTGGCTTGTAAATAGCCTCACACTTCTATCTATGTATGCCTTTACTGAGGTGTTAGAAATATTATTTAGAGATTATGTTTTACTGCTTTACTAGTATTATGCAAAGGCTCTCTGTCAACACTTGATTACTCAAAACAATAGCTGTATTGCAGTACATATATACAGAACAATGTCAAAATTAAAGAAGTAGGAAGAAGAAGAAAAAAGCACATGTAATTTCCGTTCGTTCTGGGTACAGGATTAACGTGTGTCTAGCCATCAAGTAATAAGTTACTAGACATATCGAAAGAAGATCTGTCGGGAGTGATATCGTGGGCTACCCTCAGAAGGTGCTCTATGTTGATATCTGGATAGCGCTGTAGAAGTTTTAAATTTGCCACAAAATCACCGCTCAATAATCTGCTCTTGACACATAACAGCATTGCACAACAAACCCGTAGAAGCATTTCCTGCACATATCGAATTCTCCAATCAATAGGCATATTGCATAAATTGGTAATATGTTCCGAATCAATATGGAACAACAGGATTGTTTCATACAACCCTGTGAACACTAACTGAGCTGCAGAAGTGTTTAGGTGGGAGAGAAGGAGACCTGAACACCAAAAGGATTGCTTAGAAGAGAATCCCAAATTCTCAAAATAGAATGGAAATCAAACTCCTGAGTAAGTAACAATGTGATCCACCTGAATGCATAGAATTGCGGATTAACCTGCTCATTAGGACACATGAATAAGCTTCATAAATTCATAATCGAAATATGCATATGCTGGTCACATAGCTGCCAAACGATTCTTGATGTTCTATTTCTTTTTTTTTTCCTTTGTACCGTGTGTGCGCGTATCTGTGTGGATGCACTTTGGGGACTAAATGGGGAAGACTGAACTTGGAAGTGATGAAGTGAGATAAGATATCCGGGGTATGTGTGCAGTGGCAAAAGATGCAATTCAGACCTTGTTGGTGTAACTTACCTTGGTTGTAAATTCAAGATGTCGCCACAATTCTTCATCATTAGCTTTCAGTAACTCTGATAAGCGGGAAAGAGTAGAGTGGATACCCATTGGACTATTGTCAAGTTGTTCACAGAAGTGATCAACTGAATCACTCAAGAGTCGGACAAAACAGGCAAAACTGTCTGGTTCTGCATATGCCTGCAAAATGGAACAAAACTTTATGAGCTATTAAGTTGGATTATATCTAAACATAGACTTGACATGAATAGCGTATAGTCTGACATAGACAATTCATCTACAATGTGTGGCTATTCAGGCACAAGAATGCTGGAGGCAAGGTACCATATAAGTACAAGAAAGATGCTGCAGTCGGGCATGGCCACAATAGATGGGCTGAGAGTTCTTCAAAGGTTGTGAGAAGGGTGTACCTTGGTGAATACAAAAGCTTGGGTTGGGTACAGAGTTTCAATGCTTTTGTGGATATCCGAGTCCGGATCAACCTTTTCTCTTAAAGTTACTCCTGGCAAGGTAGGCTTGGATGATCGACTCTCTTGTGATTGTCTTGGCTTTGACTATTTTCTCTTCTTCATCTCTAATTGTGTGGGCACGTGATTTCCTTGAAACAGGTGTCGTCACTTCCCGTATAGTTAAGAGAATCTGATCCCAATCAGGTGCTTTCATACAAGTATGCCAGAATACATTTCACTCAATAATAAGAGGTCCTTCTTAACAGTCTTCTCCGTACGTTATACATGAGAACCCAAAACAGGAATAGGTCTGAAAGCAACCAATATATAGGCGGGAGGTTTAGTTCTTTTCCGGTCTTGCTTTTTAGTCAAACATGAAAGATTTCGATGGCATTGAAGAACCGATTCATTTTGGACTGAATGGCAGGGCTCTATTCTTATGTTGCTTTGAGGACAGATGCTGCGAACAGAGAGTACCTAGAATACTACCCTTTCCGTGAAACAAATTAGGTCGATCATATCAAGATTAGCCCCAAGTAAATGAAATAAGCTACAGTATTACTCGACTGTTTTGCATGTATCGAAGTACTAGCCCCGAGATTAGATCTCAAAAATTGCTTATAAACCCTCGTTTCAACCCATGTTTTGAGAGGTTCAACCCCACTTGGATTTCAACAAGCCAACTTATTTTTTATAAGTTTGAAATAAAAATAAATTGTAGAATATCCTTACGGCATTTTGCTCTTCAGTGTCGGTGCTGAAGACATAGTATAATGGTGCCAAAACCTCGTTCATGCCTTGCACATAGCGGATTGCAGGATTTAGCTTTGCAAAGAGGAGAAGAATGTTTCTCATAGCGTCCTGCAGGCACAAATGTAACAGAAGATTTCGAGCTAAAGTAAACGTTGATTGGAAACATGACATTGATCTTAAGTGAAGAAGGACGTAATTGGAAGGCAGTGGGGAACATTTTACCCTATTTTTCCTACTCAATGATGAGTCCGCCGAGAAGAATTTCATATCTGGATGTGTGCGTTGCAAATCGCGCTCAATTTGCTCTAGAACCTCTGTAAACTAGACACACCCATGCGATTCATTGTTATCAACATCCGACACATAATACTACAATAATGCAAAGCACAGGCAATTACCTGAAAATATTGATGCCACACACTTGCCTTACCGAGGCTTAAAGGGTGATCTTCATTAGAAACATCATGCCGCTCAAGCGCTCCATCAACATCTCTGTCAGCATACCGCTCATTAAAACTCAATCCCTTACCATTTCTTCTTGAGAATTCTGACTGATTAAAGCGTTTGATTAGTGTGGTAATATTATGCAACAGTAACAAAGCCCAAAAAAAATCCAAGTTTTTTCTCAGCAATTTAGTTCAGCAGCGTCGTAAGTAACCAGTTTTTTCTCAAGGTAATGTTTTCCATACAAATAGCTTCTTACAGGATTCAATAGAAGTTCCCCTTTTAGCTTAGCATATTTTGTCCGATTGTCAGTCAACTCTTTGTCCCACAAATCTCGAGAAGCAGGTAAATACCCCAATAAAAGCTGTAGATGCACAAAACATAAGGATAAATATACACATAGATAAATGACATGTACAACCCTCAGAGAAGAATCTTAGTAAGCAGCCATTATCTGGTACCATAATCTAGTCCAGTGTGCTGGTAGTAGTTGTCAACATATAAAATCTAACCTTAGGCGTTATCTTGCTCCATAGTCCTAATTGATTTTTCTCGCTTTTAAGGAAGCAAATAAAGACAGAATCAGAAAGTTATGAGAAACTAAAAAATACAGGAAAAATAAAAGAGAACGTAAATAAAGAACTGTAGTCAAGCCTGGGGATATAACTTATACTTGCCTTGTAGGCATGGAGGCAGCTACTTAGTGCAACATGTATATCAGTATGACTACGCTATAAATCAAAACCAATTTACCTAATGACAGACTATGGACGATTTGTTTGTACTTGAATTGGGGAGGGGGGGTTATGGGCCACTGATGGTGCATCACCATGAAAATTTGGCAAAATAGACGAAGTCAGTACAACACTGAGTGTATATCTAGCCAACGTATAATAGTGATCCAATAGGTGTCTCAGCATTTTATCTGCAAAAGCAGCACAATTGAGCATAGTTGATTCGTTCAGGACTATGTGAAGGAATGAAAGATAACAGCTACAACATCAGTCTCACATGATGACATAAGTCGAACCCAGTAGCCTTAAAGAAGGGTCAGTCAATTTACTACACTCTCCTTAACTCGTCAAGTTCAAGTTCTTCATAATGCTTCATCACACAAGCTGGAGCCCAAAAACTGGAGGCAGAATGATACTCCACTTCATAATGCTTTCCAAGCATGACCAACAACTATTAATGCATGACCATACTCAGCTAGCTATTTTGCTAGCTTTACTCTTTAGAGTAATCTTAATGACACTTTCCATGATTTTTGGATTTAATCGTATTGTAAGTTTCATATTAATGAAAAGAAATGAAGGAAGTAACTAATGTTACCACACAAAGCATTTTTCATTTCTGAACTGGAGATTGACCTGCTCAGGTACATGGAGAAGTGCCACGATAAGTTAATTGTTGACATTGATGTTTTTGTCAAACAGCTCTTTGCATACACAAGTCTAAGCCTCTTTGAGATGCAACAATTTCTGCCAAGTCTGTCTTCTACACGACAATATGGCAACTGATTATGCTAAAGCAAGGTCTAATTTATCAGCCTCTTCAAATGTTCCAAAGGTCCCTTGCACGGCACAAGTTCCTTTGAGGAAGACACTTGGAATTCATATGGCTAATGGACTGTAGTACATGAAAAAAACTGATAGATGTCGTGTGACGTGGGAGCATAAATTCTTTTCCCAATCTATAGATTTTTTCCACTATTAAAGGCTGCACAAGAGATCGAACTAAAAGTAGAAACAATGAAAAAAGCAGAAAGATGCTCAATTTAAGATTAAGGGGACTCAAAATTATCAAATGTAGCACACTCTAGAAAGATAGAATCTTTTGAACAAACACCCGTTTCTGACATTCCCTTGTTGACAATTCAAGTCGAAGGAATTTTCTCTGTCCTTCCTTACTAAGGTACTAGTTAGCACATGTGTTAAGTTTGCATATCCAAGTGCTGCACAACATATGATCAGATGGCATACAACCAGCTAGGTGTAGCAGTTACTAATTTTATGAACCTCGATCTACTGTTACGCTGAAAGCTTGGAAACCTTCAACATTTTCTTACATCATAGTCCAATTACATGAAAGCAATAGGTTATGGAGCGCAATTCTCTTTTCCAGCGATTGATCATAAGAAACATAAGAAAACTGTAGGTTGGGTCCGATTATGCTACTATACCCACTTTGATGTTGAGAAATGTACTATGCTAGTATAATTACTGCTATTTGATGGCTTACCAAGATCACCAGACTTGGCAAAACTCAAGATTATGGAATAAAACACAAAACCTCATGAAGTCCCATGTAAAGAACTGGTTGAATCAATAGAGACTCTGATATAAGAAAGTAGTACTGCTACATTTATGCCCTACATTATCTGTAAAAGACTTGTATGCATGAATTCATAAGACAATTTGGAAAGTCTTGTAGAGGTTGATTGACCAATGGAATACCAACCTTCCAAGCTTTTGCGCGTAAACTGCCACCATCAGGAAGCCCAGAACTAGCATTCCTTTGCAACTTCTCCAAATTTATCTCCTTTTGAGAAAGCTAATACTCCGCATCAAAAATAAAATCAAAGAATGAACAAAATGAAAAGCCCCAATATCAATCAGCAATGGGGATAAAAGCTTCATGATTAATGGCATTTTAGCAAAAAACTAATGCTATCTTAGGAGCATTATTCAGCTTAACTAAATTTAAAAAAGTTGGCGGGTTTGAAGAAGAGCCTACCACCCCTATATATAGTGACTAATAATGGTCGCGTAATAATCTCAGTGACTTTTAATTAACGATGCTAAAACTACTTGCTAAGGATTGTCACTAAAGGTATCTATAAAAATGAAGCTAGTAGATATAGTGACCATTACTAGTCACTAGATGGAGGTTATAGACTCTTCCTACCACCGAATTACAGCCAAAATCCATCTATTTACACGTCAATATTAGTCTGTTAATTGTCGTTGTACAAAGGTTGTAGCTGTAGATACATTCTTGCTAACACGCATTGTAACCTAAAATTTTCCAATATATTTTTTGTGTTTCCAAAAACAAATAATTGAAAAATATAATCTAACAAAATCGGTGTAAAACACGAAAAATGAAGACGATGAAGAGATCGACTATCCAAACGTGGCATTAGTTTTCAAGTCCGGTCCGTTCCAGTACCTCGTATTCAAGATCCGATCTCTTGTCATCCGCCGCAATTACTTCCGACACAGACGCCGAAACTTGCGCTTCTTTATTGGGCTTTGCCAGAACCACTTTCGGTTCGACCAAGCCACCACGGCGCCCCTGATCATCGTCGTCATCACCATTGTATCCACCAAGTTCTCGACCCGACCCGAACCCACTCGGCAAAAAGGTTTCCAGCTCCTCACCCAGCTCAAGAGCTTGATCGGACCCTCCATCCTCTTCGCCTCTGTCTTCGAATCCTGCAGCGACTAAGCTGCCAAGCCTGTCGGGAAATGCTCGGCGGGCTCTTTCCGGGAGCTTGAACTTGGCTTTGAGCAGCATTTTGGGGAGTCAAGGGAGTGGGACTGGGGGTGATTTTCTGACGGGTTTTTGAGGTTTTCCCATGGAAGTTTCGGGGAGATGAAGATTGGGGGGAGTTTTTGTGATCCATTTGTCTGGTTTCAGTCTCACTCTCAGGCGCGGACTCTCTGTTTTGGGAAGAATGGTAGTTAACTGTTGACTGGTAGGTGGGCCACTTGGGACCCATCAATATTTCAAAAGATAAAACTTACATACAACCCATACGAGGAGGTTTACATGAAACAACACACGGCAAATTCATTTCAATTTTCGGTTTGTTCTTAAAAAACAAAACAAAAATTAAAAGCTCTTTGATTTTTATTTTATTTTTTAAAATTGATGGGTTATTTGATACAGTTTTTCATAATTAATTTTTTACTTTGTTTTTCTATTTTTTCTCTTTTCTTCCATTTTTCAATACTTGAGAGCTTTTTTCTTAAGTCTTACGTTTTAATAATAAGAAATGCTCCCACCATGACTAACACATCTCTTCTGTCACCATCCAATTACTGTCATGATAGTAATACACGAACTGGAGAACTAATTGGCTTGATTGAAGTTTGATTGGTTTGAAATTTACCTGTGGTGGGTAGTGTTTGTAGTTTGATATTCAGAGTATTGATCATTGGTGGTGATGGTGGTGGTGGTGGTGGCAGTCAATGGGTATAATGGTTGGTAATGTTGGTGGTTTGGTGTTCTTGGGCGATGGGGGTTGATGATGAAGATTGAAGGGAATAAGACACAAAATGCTTCTAACAAAGTTGAAAGGTGTATCTCATAAAAAAACAAAAAACAAAACTGACAACTCTAAAATGTAGTTTTAAAAAATTGACCCATTTTGAAAACTGAATTATAAAACTGAAGGAAAAAAACTAAAATTGTTTGTTACCCAATTTGGCATCCCTCTCTCCAAACACCATCCCTCTTCCTCATTGCAGTTGTACATCGTCTCTCTCTCTCTCTCTCACACACACACACACACATACCCTAGTGAACCACCATGGTGTCAATGTCATCCCCCTCTTGTTCATTATCCCACCACCACCACCAAAAGCGAAAACAACCAATGTCGGATCTACACAGGGTCCACCTTGATCTACTTTGGGCGGATGAAAAAACTGAAACCTCCGTCATCATATTTTTGGATGGATCTTCGCATGCATGTGTGTGTGTGGCCGTCTATGTGCGCGTGTATTGTGTTTTATCAAAAAAGGCAATTTTCTTAGGATGGTTGTTAAGTGGTTACAAATTGATAGATTTGTAACGTGGGCTTGGGCTTGGTGATGGTTGTGAAAATTAGTGGTGGTGGTCGGTGGTGAAAACGAATTGTAAGGGTGGGGCAGGGGTGGTTGTGGTTGAAGATCAGCGGTGGTGTGTTTGTTTTGTGCAATGGTGGGGGTTGGGGCAGTATTAGTTATGGTTGAAAATTAGTGGTGTAAGTTTTTTTTGGGCAGTTGTGATAGGGTAATGAAAGAGGGTGGGCAGCGGTGGTTGTGGTTGAAGATCGGTTGTGGAGCAGGGCAAAGGTGAGGGTGGTGCAGTGGTGTTTTATGTGTGCGCCGCCGGTGTGTGTATGTGCCTATATGCCAATATGTGTGTATGATGGGCAATGAGTGGGCATAAGGTGGTTTGTGGTGGCTGGGCATCAGCAGGATGGGCAGTGAAGGTCTCCATGATGGGAAGTTATGGGCTGAAGCCTTCGACTGCAGTAGCTAAGGGTCGACAATAGTGGTTGGGCTTTGGCCGGTAAGAAAAAGGATGATGACTTAAGCATATTCTTGGTATATCGTAATAAATTTAAGTTGTCCTAATTTTTTTTGACGGTTCCCTAATGAAAGTATGTTTTATATAACACAACGACAAATCTCAGGGGACAGGGAATAATAAAAATACTTAGTATGCGCCGTGTGTAGTTTCGACTAAACCTCAGAGGTGCCCTTTATAATTTACCCAGTTTCAAAATGTCAATACTCTCACTTATTTACACCCACCATTTTTTTACAAACTCTTAAGGTCAATTCATATATGATATGTTAAGTGGTAAATAGTTAATCTATGATTTGAGGGATAAAAATTACAATTAGTGGCAAGTCATAAATGTTGAGCAAGATGGGCACTTGAAATTGACCCTTAAAGATTTCCCTTCTTTTGCTAAAGAATAATTTCTTAGGTTAATCAGGTTGAGTAGTGTAAGACCCCAAATATTATATAGCTAATTATTTTTTTTTTTAGCTACTTTTATAGTTTTAATAATATTTTGGAATACTTTTAAATAAATAACAAATCTTTAAAGTCTTTTTAGATATTTACCAAGTTTATAAATATAAAGACTAGTCAATTATTTTTTCATCGATAAATTGACTTTGGTCCTCAAAGAGATAGGAAAGAAAAAAATAAGTTTTTTGAGGATTGCAGTTTCTACTCATAGTTGATAAGTAATTCTAAATCCACTTCGATTAAAAGGAGGATTTGAAGGATCATAAATTGTAATTTGAAGATTTTCATATTAGTGATTGATTTAACTATTTAGGTATTAAATTTTTGAAAGTTTATGTAACTTTGTAAATCATATTGCGTGATTGAAGTAAGGGTTTCATGTACATATCCGCATCATTATCGTTATGCAATTGATTAATTTTGTTACGTCAATCTTGAGTCAACGATAAAATTTATCTTTCGCGGAAATTGTCATTATTTGTTTCGATATTGTACTTTTTATCGAATTCGTACACAGTTTTAGAACTTTGTATGCCTCGTTCACTGTGCCCATTTTTTTGTTTCGTACCACTGCTACTCTTGCTTGCCTTTATATAGTTGACCGTCACTCTGCAGTTTTACTTTCCTTCTATGTAACTCGGATGTTGTTGCCCATATTTAAAAGCCAATTGACTAATCATTGCTAATCAATTTCTTAAATTAAGTTTCAGCTTCATTTTTTTAAAATCAAGACATTGCATTAAAACTGAGAGAGTACAAAAGAGGGTTCCTGGTTCACAATTTCATCCATTAACAAAAGAGAACCAAAGGATGAAGAAGGAAGGAACCAAGCCAAAAGAGTTTGAAACATCCGCCCATTTTGCTAAATTGTGGGCTAAGCTATTAACACTTCTATTTATTTTCAAGACATTCCAGCAGATAAACTTCCTGAGCTTCTCTCGAGCTTCTGCAATATAATAATTTCAATTCGGCTGTTGATCAAGGTTATTAAGCCAGTCCACTACAACCTGAGAATCTTCTTCAATAATCACATGAGTGCATTTGTTCTTCAACGCAAGATCAATAACAATGAAACTTGCAAATGCTTCTACTAAAACAGGGTCCATAGATTCATTAGCTATAGTTATAGCAGCTATGATGTTTCCATTGTGATCTCGAATGATAGCCGCTTGTATGGTTCTTATCTCCCTAACAGCTACATCAAAATTAACATGATACCATAGGGGATGGGGATTGAATTTGGTAAAAAGACGCAATCTGGATTTTGATTGGGGAAGGACTTCCTCTTTGTATTGACCATACGCCAGTTGGACCAGTTTTGATAACTCTTTGACATTGAATTCCACCTTGTGGAACACCTTCTGATTTTGCCATTTTCAGATATGGTCCAATACTGTAATAGCAAAAAGAGTATAGCAGTGTATACTAGTGGACTTTAACGGTTGGGAGAGGTGGTGAAAGAATGCATGTAAGCCATTAAATCGTCGTGTTTCTGAGAGCATGATTGTTGACTAACCTTGTTTGGGTGGGACTTTGAGAAGGACGAAAGTTTTTAGTAGAAGAAAGCCACAGAGCTCAAGTCAAAGGGCATGTGAGAAAAATGTGAGTCAGAGACTCTTCCCCAGAATTGCAAAGGGGGCATTTGGTATCAATATCAGGGATAAAATCTTGAATTTTCATCCTGACATGGAGAATGTTCCAAACGATATGCCAAGTCAACAGTTTTGTGTCTTTCACGAATTCTTGATCTCTACAGAGTTTTCCAAAACTGACAGTCCCTTTCTTGCTCAAGCTGGAACCGAGGTTCATTCGCAAACAAATAAGCTGATTTTACCATTACTTTTTTGGATTTGTTTGGAGTCCAGGCTAATAAGTCCTGAGGCTTTGATGGTGAGATACGAATTTTTAGAATCTCGCCAATATGAATATCCGAAAATAGGTTTTGCAGCTTCCCTATGTTCCATGAATTTGAAGCGTGATTGATCAATGAAGACACTTTTGAGCCGGTAATATAATTGGTAGACAGAATGTCCGGGCGAAAAGATCGAACAGATGGAATCCAAGGATCTTTGCCAATATCAATGCTTTCCCCATTTCCAACAATATAATAGAGGCCATTTCTTAGCTATTCTTTACTTGAGCAAATTCCTTTCCAGATCCACGATGAAGATTTTGGAGGAGAGTAGTCCAAGAAATGTTTCCCTTTCAGATATTTTTTCTCCATAACCTTGACCCAAAGTTTGTCAGGTTCTTTGATCACTGCCCATCCCAACTTAGAAAGTAAAGCTTGATTGAATGCTTTCATAGGTTTGAAGCCCATCCCACCTCTGTATTTGAGGATACAAGGTAGTATCCCAAGCCTTCGGACAATACGAGTGGGTTTGGTCTCATTATGCCCCCACCAAAACCTTCAAAAATGCTATCAAGCTGGTTGCAGAGTTTCATGAGGGAGAGAGAGAGAGTTGACATGACATATGTGGGGATGACCATTGCCACTGACTTGATTAGCGTACCTCTGCCCGTAAAAGAGATGCATTTGGATTTTCATTCTGCTAGTCGTTTTCCAACCCTATCCAGAACATTGTTGAACATTTGTGTTTTCCCTTGGTGGGTGAACAGAGGCAAGCCCAGGTATTTGTCTTGAGGGGGAGCTTTCTTAATTCCAAGGATTCCACAGAAATTTCTTCTATTGGCTGTTTCTGTATTATTGCTGAACAAAACTCTTGATTTGGTTTTGTTGATGATCTTGCCCGATCAATCAACATACTTATTGAGACACTTCATAACTTCCTCTGCTTCTCATTGGTTGGACCTGCAAAATATTATTAAGTCGTCAGCAAATAACATATGAGATATTGCCTGGCTCTAGTGATTAGCTATGATTCCATGAAAACATCCTTGGATTTTAACTTTCAGGAGAAGTGTTGTTAGAATTTCAGAGCCTAGAATGAACAAAAATGGCGGGAGATGATCTCCTTGACGGAGTCCTCTTGTCGGTTTTATGATTCTGTGGGGGGCTCTATTTATAAGGATGGACATAGAAATAGTGCTTATGCATTGATCAACCCACTGAATCCATTGATTATAGAACCCAAAATTCTTGAGCACTGAAAGAATGAAAGCCCATTCCATCTTGTCGTAGGCCTTCTCCATATTGATTTTGAAGGCTGCTAATCCTTTACTGCCTTTTTTCTTTCTCATCGAATGGCCAATTTCCTGAACAAGAATGCTATTATCGTTGATAATTCTACTTGGGACGAAAGCAGCTTGTAGAGAGGATATCAGTTTATGAAGAATGGTTTTAAGTCTAGCCGCCAAAATCGAAGAGATTATTTTGTACGAAACATTGCAAAGGCTGATAAGTCTATAATGTTTTGCAGAAGAAGGGTTTTCGACCTTCGGAATCAAGGCTATATGGGTGTGGTTTAATTCTTTCAACAAGTAACCACTAACAAAAAAGGATTGGACATTTTTTATGACATCGTGCTTGATGGTTTTCTAGAAGGTATTGTATAAGTGGACACCCATTCCATCAAGGCCAGGGGCTTTGTGTGATCCCATATGCTGAATGGCATTAAAGATTTCAGCTTCTTCAAGAATTAAAGAAAGCATGGAAAATTGCATATATACAGTCAACTAGTACCCCAGTTTCAGAGCTTAATTCATTGCCTTAAAGAATCAAAATAGTCGAGTAGGCAAATCAATGAAATTCTTGCTAGTTCCTCGTAAAATTTCTTCTTCCGTAACCGTAGGTGTGATCAGCTCTTCCATTTCCTGGGGATTGTCCGAATTTGACGATTCAAAGATTTTGTTGTAATGAGCATTGAGGCTGTCTCCAATAATTTTCCTTCCAGATATCCAGGCTCCTTCACTATTTTTCAAGAACTCAATTGTGTTTCTTCTTCTTCTTCAGATGATGGTAGTTAGTTGGAAGTATCTGGTATTGAGGTCGCCTTCTAAAATTCTCTGATGACGTGATTTGTCCAGCCATAGAGACTCTTCCCGCTTTAATTCTTCATCTAGCTCATGTTGAATGTTTGTTTCCAATGCAATGTTTTCACCTGAAGAGGCTGCACTTGTATTGATCTTATGGCTTCACTTAACTATTGAATTTTTGCTTGAATGACTCCAAAGTGTGATTTATTCCAACTCCGAAAAGCTGCTCGAGTATTTTTTATTTTTTTGCACAGGATGAAAGGAGGGGATCCTCTGATAAAAGTCTTCCAGGCATGTTTAAGCACAAGATGGCTTGTTTGATCTCTTGTCCAGCACGAAAGGAATTTGAATGGTTTAGGTCGACTGGGATCAGCCTCTGTTGTCTTCAAGATAATATAACAGTGGTTCGATTAGTGAGCTATGAGATGTTGGATGGACGCATTAGGGAAAATCATTCTCCATTGGATGTTTGCATATCCACGATCGAGCCTTTCTTGGATGTTTGCTATCAATGGCCTTCTATTTTTCTAAGTGAAAGGATTCCCCGAGAAGCCTAGATCGATCAGACCATTCTCATTTACCACTTGGAGAAGACCACCAGAGGAAGAGGATGCATAAGGTTTTCCTCTCTTTTTTTTTCGAGTTAGTGATTTTGTTGAAGTCACCTGTTCTAACCCATAGACCTGCAACAGATTTAATAGTCCTTGAAAGATTGTCCCAAAATTTTGATTTCTCTTGTTTGTAAGAGGGGCCATAAACAGCTGATAGCAGCCATGGAGTTGAAGAAGGATCAGAAAAAGGATTGCATTGATGATGTTTGTATTAGTAAAAATAACTTCGATGTCCACTCCTAGCTTCCAAGCTAGGCACAGACCTCCTACAGTGAGAACTGGTTCGACAATTCGATGATTTATGAATCCAAAAGAAGAGAGAATGGGGATGAGAAGGTGGGAGAAAAGCTTAGTTTCAGAGAGGATTAAGATTTCAGAAGAGAATTGTCGGAGAAGCCGACGGAAGGCCTAGACTTTTCTTTGGGATTTGAGCCCTCGATAGTTACGAGAAATGATCAACATGGTGTGGTGAAAGAAGGGGATCGCCTCCTTTTTTCGGGGAAAAGCATGGTTGGACTGGAACAGGGGATGGCTACGGTTTTGTGGTTTTGGTGAGTCGAGCTCTCTGTTTCAACTTGAGCGGGCGCTTGGGGAGGTAAGAGGGGGAGGAGATAGGAGAAGTTGGTGTGATACTAGAGAGAGACATGATATTTGCGAGTTGGTTGGGAGTGATGGTTAAATTTTTTATTTTTTGTGGGATTGGTTTTCAAGAGGAGTGGATTTTCTTTTAAGGTAGAAGTTTGGATCAGATTGAGGAGGGGTTTCTGTAAGGCCAAGGTTTGGGGTTGGCGGTGGGTTTTGTCATGGTCCAAGAGCTCTTGTGTCTTCAGTGAAAGTCAGAGGTCTAGGTTAGTGGGAGAGAATTATCCTCTCTTTCATTGACAGTTTGGGAATTGAGGTGGTTATCTTTTTCTTGGTGGTTTGGGGAAAGTGGTTGTTTTGGTTTAAAAGGTGGTATGGTGGGCTATAGGTAAATGGAGGTATGTCTTTTGGAGTAGGTTCTTGATTTTTGAGTGGAGCAATTGAGGGGAGAGGACTGTTTGATGGTTTTGCGCAGATGGGTTGCGTGTCTGAAGGTGGCATAAGGTTGGTAGAGGTGTCAAAAGTAGGTCTTGAAGTGATGTGTGAGAAAAGGTGAATTGGGGGACGTGCCACACCCACCTCTGGTATCTGATTGTGGCTTCGATTCATCAGAGAGTCCTTTTCACCTGTATTTTGCATCGGATCAGAGTGAGGTAAGGATGCAGCTTGTTCTCCTTTATATGAGGCCCTGATCCATGGAGTATAAGGTCGGATAGCTTTTGCTACCTTCCACTCCGCAGTCGGGTCTATGGCTCTATTGCACCATTTCCTGACATGTCCAAGGCAGCCGCAACGGAAGCAAAAATCTGGTAACCTCTCGTAGTGAAAATGAATCCATGCGTCTTCTTTTTCTTTTATTTTCATAGCAAAACCTTTTGGAAAGGGTTTCTTAATATCTATCTCCACTCTAAGTCTTAAGAAACCTTTGTCGCCAATTCTGCCATCTTTCAAGCTGTTTATCTATTTCAATTCACCAATTCTCCTGCCTATTGTGATGGCATTGTTTCGTGTCATTCTGTTTGGGGGTAATCCGTAGACATGAACCCAGAAAGGGGACTTTGAGAGATCTATTTCTGATAAAGTGACATCAGGAGGCCACTCTCGCAGAGCTAGATGTGAACCCATTACCGTCCAAGGGCGGTTATTCAGGATCTTATGGTAACCATGTTCATTATAGACAGTGACGAGCAGAGGATTGTCTTGTTCTTATATCTTGATTCCATCCGGTGATTTCCATGCTTTATGAAGAAGGTTTTGACCCCTGATTTGTTGAGGGGTTTGTCGCTGATGATTTTCCCGACGATAGTGAAGGAGTTTGGGCAATCAGTGATGTTTGGGTCAATTTCCATGTCTATGGGTTCAAAATAACATGACAGGCGTTCTGTCTTTGCAATGACAGAATTGATGTCCATAAGATGGGTTTACAGATTCAGTGCAAAGAAGAGTTAATGTTTATCTGGGTTTGTAAAAGAGCATAAATACTCTGGTACTATTCTAAGGTGAGTATGAGCTAGGCTGAAATTGAAAAAGGTTGGTGAATGGTGGGTATCGATAGGGGGAAGCACTTATGATGAGTAGGGCTGTATACGAACCGAGTTCGAGCCGAACATAGGTGTGTTCGAACTCGGTTCGTTTAAATTTCTGTGTGTTCGAGCTCGGCTCGAGCTCGTTAAGAACTAAAATATTGACGTTCGAGCTCGGCTCGAGTTCGTGATTGTAAAGTTCGGGCTTGACTCGTTCAACTCATTTAACAATACGAGCCGAACTCAAGTTCGAAAACTCGGCTCGTGTCCGTATTAAACTTCCAACCAAATCCCTAAAATTTGTAAAAAAAAATCTTTAAATCTATCAATTCAAGCTATAATGAATCAAAACAAACAATATTACAGAAGATACAAGAAGATGCAATCTTGATCGGTTGACAACGAAGATATAGAAAACAAGATGATGCATGCACCGGCGACAGGGAGAGGACGGCGTCGAGGACAGGTGATTACAGCATCGTAGGTAGACGAAGCAGCGTCACTAATCACAGATCTGGACACCGGTGGTTGCACATATAAGAAAACGGCTCGATTGGAGTAGCTCGATGATCTCTTGCACAGCGGTTGCCTCTTCTTCGGGATGGATCGAAAATGAGAATGATCGGTGTCATGATGTGCGTCTGTGAAGAAAGAAAGAGAAGTTATGTGCGATCTGGGTGTTTGTGTGTGTGTGTGAGAGAGAGAGAGAGAGAGAGAGAGAGAGAGCAGATGGAAGGACGGGGGAGTGGAGTGCTGAGTGCGGCTGTGAGAGAGAGAGGCTGTGAGAAGAATGAAGATAAGGTGTGGCTGCCGATTGGGATTTGGGAGAATGAGGGTGTTTTAGGGTTTGGAGGGTTACCTTTTGGACTTGGGCTTGACTTATAATAGTTGGGTTTATAAGTGGGCTTGGTCTTTTATTTAATTGGGCTTGGTATTTTAATTAATTGGTTTTAGATTATCAGTTTTTAAATTATTTTACATAGAATATGTACAATTAACTATTTTAATTATAAAAATATTAATTTATTATACGAACACTATCTTCACGAACACAATCACGAACATTTTTCAATGTTCATGCTCGGCTCGTTTATTAAACGAGCGCTAAAAAATTGTTCATGTTCGGTTCGTATATTATACAAATGAATATGAACGAACTTTTTAGGGAATGAACCACGAGTTGTTCGTGAACAACTCTGTTCATTTACAGCCCTTATGATGAGAGACAAACTCTCAAGGGATTATGATAAATGGGAGTAGTAATCTCACCTGAGATGGAAGTCTTCAGAGAAATCCGAGAGGCCACATGTCGAGTTTTTAATGGTGTGTTGAGCTTGTGAAGTTTTTTGCTTATAGTATCTTTGTTCTCACATTGCGAGTTCATACAAATACGGATTCGTGCGGTTTAATTTCCATTGAGCTCGTTGTTTCGTTCTCTTATAGTTGAGTCTAATAGCGAATATTTTTTTATATTGTTAAGTCATCATTTTTTAAATTCAAAGTTTTTATGCTTTGTGGCTTCTGCCCTTTGAATTCATGGATGTCCATTAACTCCTTTCGAATTGAACTAATGTTTAGAAGTTTCACGTGTTTAGGTTAACTTGATGCTATAACATGATATGATAATTAGTACAAGTATGCAAACTTTAAACTTAGAACCTTCACGTGTTTAAGTTAACGTGTTTTATAATCACGTATTACATGATTGTATCGTATTTGAATGTTATTTTAATTAATCGAATGTGTTCATTTGACTTTGACTTTGATTTGAGCTTTGAGGGATTGTATATCCCGAATTGAGATTATTTGTTGTGCTAAAATTATCTATCGTCTTTGTATTTTCGTTTTTCATATGTTTCGTTTAGACTCAACTATACTTTATTAGATATCTGTGTTGTACTCCGTGGGCGTGTATATGTGTATGATCTTTGCTACGCTTTGTGCTCATCCCCTCTTCTCCCCCCATTTCAGGTATTTAAACTGAGACAACATTAAAGGAATTAATAGCATTATGCCTAAGCTTGGAGTGTACTTTAATTGATAGCTCTTTTTAGTGGCTTTAGAATAAGAACTTTGTAATAACTTTTGATTTAATGGCTTTTGGGACCCCAAATGATTGAAAAATGGTTATTTGTTATTAAATTTTCACTACGGTTACTAGACTTTGATGGTAAATGTGAGTAATTTGATTTCGGATATGTTTTAGACCTCTGGTTACTTTTTTTGAGGTTATATTTTTGTAAAATATATTGGGTCTCGCATTTCTCATAAGTAAAAATATTTTGAAATAGTATGTGAAGGTCCGCCACCGGGTTGGAAGCATGACAAGCAGTACATTTGAACTTCTCCATGAAAGATCTAAATTCCCAATTGCCAAATTCAGCTTAAAATTCCCAACTAGCAAATTCTCAATTCCCAATTGCCATCACGGGCAGCAATTACTACTGCTGATTAACAGACAAATTGTAAGTTCTGAATTTCAGATTGTTAGATTCGGAATCTGAATTAAGAATCCCAAACTTTCAATTACTAAAATTCAAAGTTATAAGTTCCTAGTCCCATAATTCTAAGTTGAAACAAAAATATATACTTACTAGTAAGAGAGGGTTCAAGGAATTAGAAATTTTAAAAATCAAACACGAATTTTACCTTACTTTGTCATAACCTTTGGGTGTTAAGAAATTGACCTGCCATGATTGAATCTCCTCCGAAAGTGGACTAGGTGGACGGGGAGAGGAGAAGAGAAAACAGGTGAAGCCGTGAGGGGACCTAGGCAGTGTGCTAGCTTGTGCGTCTGCCATTTTGAAAACGGTGAGAGTACATAAAATTTTGACGTACTTTATTTATTTATGTGGAGTTTAGAATTTGATTTCTTGTATTTATTTATGTAAACTTAGCATTTAAAACCACTAAATTGATATTTTTTTAACTTTCTTTAAAAATTTTAAAGTATTTTAAATTTTTTAGGTGAATACCATACCAAAAAAAAACAATGATGGAGAGGCTCTGGGCACCGGCCCTCCGATGCCACCCGCCTACTCCGTCACTGTTTGTATCATCAACCGGTGTTCTAGATACTCATGAGAAATATGATTAGCCCCACTGCAAAGACCCTGAAACAGAATGACTTCATACTTGGAACAAAAATTCAGAGGGTGAGGGAGGCTGATGGATAGCATTATCTGCAAGCAACTTCTCAGATCTCCACTTTTTGTGACCAGTGTTAGGCCTAATAATGTTAGTTACATCAGTGTTTCCAGGCCGGCGTCTTGCATACATCAACTGGCCGGAAGGTGGCCAGTCCAAAGTTTGGTCATATCAAGGTGCAGTAAAGGTTCCTGCCTGCCTGAGGAGAGAAAAGAAAGCGTGTGCTGGTTGGCCAGAAAAAAATTGTCCCATCAGAGAAGGGCAAGGGCCATGTACCAAGGATTGCCTTGCCTGTTTTGGGGTACATGACCCTCCGTTTCCACCTTTTTGTTAAAGGGAACACGTTAAATCAAGTTCATTGAGTCTTCCTAACCATATGCTTGTCATAAAACCACTAGATTTTTCATCAGCTGCTAGCTGAAATGACACCATTTGGAAATGATGATCACACCCTACACTGGCACTATTTACGTGAGATTAGACGAAGCTAGATAGTTCATCTCAGAGTCGAAAAGTTAAACACTTCTCACCAAAGAATAGCATCTCTCTTTCTGAAACTTGAAACGAATTATTGTCACCGTTAACGGGGCCTTCCCTTTAAGACTTTATATCTCAATGTGATTGGATTTGTCTTTCGTGTGTCCGTGAATGTATGCTAATGTTGTCTTGATTTCATATTTGCTTGCTGTGATTTTATGTTTTTCTTGCTTGTGATGCGTCTTAGTATGACTGCAGTGTTGTTTGATAAACATACAAGATTTCACCTTAACTTACTGACAATCCAAAACTTGATAACAGCACGTCAGGCTAAGTTTTAATTCAAAAACTAATTTCCTTTTGGAATTAAAACTCAGTGAAGGGTGGGTTTCTTTTGAAAAGTTGTGAAAAAGTGGAGTGACTTTTTAAAATTTCTGAATAAGGGGTAGACTTACAAAAAAAAAATAGGTTTTTTGAAATCTTTTAATTTGGTCTTCCCAAATTACCCCTACCCCCAAAATCATTGATCCCTGTTTTAGTACAAGCCATTTTCTGCAAAAATGCAAGTACGATTATGCGAGGATGCTTGTCATTTTGTGCAGATATTCAAGTCGATTCTTCTATTCCGAATGATGCACTACTAAATTTGCCAAACATTGGTTTGTAATCATTTCTGAATAGTTCCAAGTGCTTTTTTTTATTTTTCAGACTGACCCACGATTTGTTTGGAACAGAATTCTACTGAAGGAGCTTATTGAGAATAAGGTTTGAATCAAAATGTCGCTTTTGTTTGGCACGAGAATCATTGGGTTGGCACACTTCCAGTACTTTTCCTTTTTTGTAGCAAATGAATTTAGATACTATTATTACTAACTACAAAAGAAATCTTAAATGTTTCTCAAATATATTGTCCAGTTACTGATGTGAACATATGAGATATTAAAAGAAGAACTATATTTTGTAGAAAAATGTCTAATACAAGTTCACGGTAACCTGTCAGTTGGTTATATTAGAGCACTTGCGCCTTAAATAAACTCGTCAATTCCTACATTTGGGAGATACTAAAAGAATATAGTTATTTCTCTTACATCATCTATGACAGACAATTGTCATAGATGACAGACAACTGTTCTAATAAAGGTTCGAATGTAATGGGACATGGGATATAAGTCACATACTTGTACATTCCAGGCAATCCGCAAATACTACTACAACAATCTTTTGGTAAGGAAAAAAGAAGTAAAAGATCCGCTTTGGATACACCACATGAAGACATGGGGATGCAAACTATTGAAAAAGCTAGAAACTATCCAAATCCCACCCGTCTGGAATAATACCTGCAAAAATGAGGACCGAAAACCTCCAAACTCCCGCAGTTGTTTGGTTACAATAAAGTTAGTTGTATCTCCTTCTAGTTTGCTTCTCTTCTCCATATTCTTGTACCTAAAACAAACCATGCAGTCATATAAATGATTTCATATAGCCAAGCCAAAAGTAAGAAAGAGTGACGAACAGTCATCACTTACATACCTAAACGTTGTGTACACCTCCTTGAAATTAATGTGATTGTGGCAGATACACTTTTCAGCTTCAGCTATCTAATCTGAAGGCTTAACTCTTCGTTAAAGGAAGCAACATATTTTTTGGACAGGAAACTTTATTAAAATTATCTCTAATCACCAATTAATGAACACATATGGAGGCACATGCGCCTGCACACACGTAACCACTCACATAGGAAAATGATATTTCCTTGTAGTAGAGGCATAATGAACCCATCAAGCTGTATTAAGAAAGATGTGGCATATATATATATATATATATATATATATATATATATATATATATATATATATATATATATATATATATATATTAAGAGACAGGATGATTTAGATTACTTAAACAGATACTTGAGTCACACAGCGTACAGCGTCGGGTGGCTCTCCCACTGATATCATTTTGCAATAGATTGAACAAAAAGATCGGCTCACGCTGACAACATTGTGAAGGTGTATTCTACATCAGTGGCAATACTGCTGACAACATTTGTTTCTGTTTCTTTTCGGAGTTAATCTCTCCCTGCCTTTCTTTCTTGGCTCCGTTTCGTTTCTGTATCTATATATCTGCACTCTGTTGCGAAGTCACAGAGATACAAATTATATTTAAATGAACAAGTTCCAGATCTGTAACTGGACAATATATTTGATAAACATTTAGGGTTACGTCTACAGTTAGTAAATAATAATCTTATCTAAATTCATTTGCTACGAAAGAGGAAAAGCATTGTGAGTACCAACCCAATGATACTCCTGCCAAACAAAAGCAACATTTTGGTTCAAACCTTATTCTCAATAACTCCTCTAATAGGTTTCTGTTCCAAAAAAAAAAATCATGGGTCAGCCTGGGGAAAGAAAAGCACCTTGAGTTATTCAGAAATGATTAGATACCAATATTTGGCAAATCCAGTAATGCATCCGTTGAAAGAAAAGAAATGACTTGAAAATTTGCTCAAACTAACAAACGTCTTCCTATAACCGTACTTGCATTCTTGTAGAAAATAACTTGCATCAGAACATGGATCAACAATTTTAGGGGCAAGAATAATTTGGGAAGACCAAATTAAAGGATTTTAAAAAATTCATTTTTTTTCTAAGTTTACCCCTTGTTCAGAAATTTTGAAGAGTCACCCCACTTTTTCACAACTTTTTAAAAAAACCCACCCTTCACTAAGTTTTAATATCAAAACTCCTCAAAACCTAATTTTTCCTCACGCTAATCATTTGTCACCTGAATTTTCTTTCTAAACTGAGTCATGCATTCATTGTAAAACGAAATTACAAATGGGGTGTAATGGATTGGAGAAGGTTGTTTGAAAACAAGCAAGTTCCTAGATTCACATTTTGTAGAAATGAGTTTTGAAGTGAGAAGTTGTTTTTATAATTTACTTGGTAGTAAGGCCGGAGTATGTTAGTCCTCATGCTACCTGCATGCGGGTGTGCTAGTTTAGGTGCGTTATTTAGAGCACTTAGCATCGGTCGCGAATACCTTTTGACAAACATCTTTATTTCGATACACATGTTGATATTAAAAAGTTGTGATCGATGATTTATTTTATAACGGCTATATTTTTAAGAAGTAAGTGCTGTAAATGTTTTTTTTTCCAACATTTTATTTATTCAAAGCGCACATTTTCAAGTTCCAAATACTCTCGGTAATACCGTCTTTCCAAAATTCTTTCTCTGAAATGTTTGTGGCCAAGATTTCACTGCTTCAATGAGAATCCCAAGAGGAATTCTCAAAAGTGCAAATGTTCAATTCTCACCTAAATGTTGTTGTATCTTTGGAGAATATCTATTTACAATCTATTAACAAACTCGGTCTCGAATAAGGATAAAAGTAAAACATGAAAGAAAGTGACTATACATTTCAAAAACTTCACGTACAGTTACGTAAATTTTCTTAGAATCTTATCGTAGGATGGCTCATAGCCAATTCCGAGCGCCAATCATATCATCTTTAATTTCTCTTAACTACAAGAGCTGTCGAGCAAGGGACCGTCGAAAGCGTTGTGATGAGGTCCACAGCAAATGAAACATTACACACAGTGCTTTCTCATTGATATGGAGCACGTCTGCGTCGTACATTTACATTATTTGGTAGATCACAATCACATGTTTAATGCAACCAACTTTTGTTTATCTTGGGTCATGCAAACCTCTCACACGTACTCCTTTTTCCATGGACTTTCTTGGTTCAATTATGAAAATTGTTGGCAGAATCTTTACCTCTCTTTTCACAGAGGAGGAGGCCTTGGAGGAGAAGCCTTTCCATGGAAAGGATGGGAGTAGCAAAATTAACGTTAGAACTGTGAAAAAATAAACTAGATTTAGTATTAAGCAATATAGAAAAGAATCGAAACAATAACAGAAAATAAAAGCACACATGACACAAGATTTACGTGATTCGGTAAAAGTCTAATCTACGACTGTAATAGCGATTTCATTATGTATATTAATGGATATTACAAATTTCTGCCTTTCAAAACGCCCCTATCTCTCTTAACTCTAGAAAAAGCAACATAAGACAACATATGTATACTCAAGACTAGGCCGCGACCTGCTTCGAATAACCCGCCGAATGCAAACGAGTCAGGCAAATTTTGGGGTTGCTCGGGTAAGACAAATTATCACAACTTGTCTAAGATTTTGCATATAATTACACTTTGCTATCGGTTCTGATAAACGCGCACAGTCAAATATGGGAACTAAGTTAAAGAAGTGACAGCGTGCTCTGGGTCGCTTCATCAGCTCTTATAGATGTACTATATAATCTTTTGACCAAAAGGTTGTAGGCGGAAATCAAGAGCCACAGTACGTACACAGGGAGTTGCATGGCCTGACTTTTCTGACGTAAAATTTTATGTTCTCACAAGACCATGCCATGGGTTTCCAGGTTGCCTTCCTCATCGAATTGAAAGTGAAAAAATTAACGACCCAAAAGCATGAATGCATGAGCACTGGAGTTATGAGACCACATGGGTTCGGTTCATCTGAATGATGTCGTTATTGAGCTCCCTGTCCTCTGGAGCTGATGGCATCAAGACCTACAATGACCCTGACGGCATCAAGACGTATAATGACCCTCGTAAGGTTCATTAAACCCTACTTCATGACTTCATTCTCGAAGACTCCCTTTTTACCCTTTCTAAACTCTTCAACAACTACTTTTACAATAACCAGAAAAAAGGGAGAACACCAAATTCAGGGATAACATCAACATACTTATGCACGGAGCTAACTTGTTAAAAGGACAATATGTTAATTATGCGCTTAAGGCGACTAGGCTATGAGAATTGTTAACGCGTGTTTATGTAGGTATACATTAACGGGATTGGCTGGACGAATGAATGATTCTTTAAGTACGTACTCACAGTTTACACTTTGTAAAAAAAAGTTCACATTACAGTCGAGGAATGAATGAGGGAGCACACAAGTGAAAGAAGAAAATCTCAAAGGGGGTGTTTATTTGCACGCTCTCATTTTCTCGCAAAATGCATTAGTGACATAACACGTATCTTTTAACGATGTATGATGGTGTGAAAAAGTACAGAATGGTCTAAAAAACTATAACATGATGAGAAGATGACATTCTCATCTCAAAATATTTTCGAATGAAACTATTCCCACTGCATAGCCCACACAGCCAACAATTGTACTTTCCTTTTCTTCTTTGGAGTGTGAAACTAGATATTGGGCTAAGTTAAATGAGAAAAATTACGCAAGAGACACTCGTTTGCTACACTTCGTGAGCAATATTTGTTTTGTATGATTGACGCTTAATTTCATACGCAAATTAGTAGGCGTTCGTAATCTGTTGCACCAAAACCAGAGTTAAAGTGCCTTAAGTGACGGAGAACTCGAAAGGACTTTTAACACTTGGGAGCCCAACTACAAATTACCATGGTGTTTGGAGACAGAAAATGGGTATGATTTATGCTCCTTTATATTGTTGCAGTACAAGCTTAGTTGGCCGACATAACATGCTCTGTGAGCTTATTATAAGCTTTTGGAGTCCGCTCTGAAAGTCTCATTTCTAACGTTTTCTTCTCTGATCATTTTGTACTGAACTCTCTGCAATACCCTCTCTCTCTCTCTCTATATATATATATACAAAAGATGGTGCAATCAAAGAAGTTCAGAGGTGTACGGCAGCGACAGTGGGGTTCGTGGGTTTCTGAAATTCGCCACCCGTTATTGTAAGATTAACCTACTTTAGCCATATTCTAACATATTCCTCATACTTCATATAGTTTACACCGGCCATTTGAACCCCACACACCCCCCCCCCACACACACACACACACACTACACTTGAAATAGAGGGATAGCTATAGGGTTTTCTTTTCCAAAGAAAGGATGCAGCATGAAAATATGTACCAAGTGAATTGAGCCAGTGTACAGAATTGGCAATTACAAGCTTTTTGTTTGTGCAAATACTATGCTTGTGTACCTCACTGTGAGATGCACGGATGCAATGTTGATATACTACATGTTAATTTCAGTGCAGTCATAAGTAGAATATCAGTGATGTTACAATCTCAAGGAAGGCCTCAAAGGCATAATCTTCAATGTTCTAGCTATGAAAAATAGTTTGCTGAGAAACTTTGTTACCTTCTTATACAGGAAGAGAAGGGTGTGGCTAGGCACATTTGATTCTGCAGAAGAGGCAGCTAGAGCCTACGATCAAGCAGCCATTCTAATGAGTGGTCGAAATGCAAAAACCAACTTCCCGGTAGATCAAAATTCAGATGGAGACCCGAAGACTAACAACCAAAATCAGCCACCTTCATCACCAAGGGCCTTATCAGAAACCCTCCGGGCCAAGTTCAGAAAATGCAGCAAGGCACCATCACCATCTCTCACTTGTCTGAGGCTCGACACCGAGAATTCCCATATAGGAGTCTGGCAAAAGCGCGCCGGGCAATGCTCGGCCTCGAATTGGGTGATGAGGGTTGACCTTGAGAACAAGAATGCCGATGCTTCACAAGGGGAATCCGATAAGGCGGCCGCGATGTCGGTAGGGCAAGATTCTGGAGGTCAGATGAATGAAGAAGAGAGAGTTGCACTTCAAATGATAGAAGAACTTCTCAACATGAATGACCCCAACCCTGCATTTGGATTTCAAGATGGGTAGTGTGTAGCCTTTATTTTTGTGGGAGTTCTTGTCCTTCTCTTTTTGGTTCAAAATAGGTATCATCATATTATGATGCATATCTAGTAAAGAGGCACACTAATTTGGAAGGGCAAAGTTTATTATGTAGCAATATATATTTAACTATAAATATACAATTGTGTGTGTGTGTGTGTGTGTGTGTGAGAGAGAGAGAGAGAGAGTTTTCTTTCCTTTTCTTTTTTTGGTTCAATAGGTATCATCATATGATGCATATATCTAGTAAAGAGGCACATTAATTTGGAAGGGCAAAGGTTCATTATGTAGCCATATAAATAATTTAACTATAAATATACACTCACACACACACATGTATGTATATATGTATACATACAAACACACATGTACATGTGTGTGTATGTGTGTATTCATATACATGTGTATTATATTTTAAATGAATTTAGAAGATTTCGAGCTGGTGAAGTTTAAGGAAATGATTCTTGGATTGTAAAGAGAAGAATTTGTTGGTGTTATTTATTTTGGAAGTAATATTCACAAACAGAATTATCGGCAACATTTATATTCACTACATATCGTCTTAATAACTAATTTCTCCTTACTTTAATTTCTTAACAAATATTGACTTTCTTTTTTGATCCAAAAAAAATGTAATGTGATTATGATTTAACTTTGAGTGTTGAGTTGGGTACCCTCGTCTTTGCTAGAGAGGGGTTTGTTGATTTGTGGGTCATTGTGAAGACAGAGGGAGTATACGGTGGAGGGGGTTGTTGATTTGGGGGTCATTGTAGGGGGGGGGGGGGGGGTTGTATTTGTAAGGTTAATTATGCTCGAGCTACATGGGATTCGAGATTATTACAGTCAAACATACAAAATTTAACAATTACAATCCACTCGTTGAGGTTTGGTAAGATCTCTTCCAACATTTGAGACCTCGAAAAAGTGATAAGGTCATATTATTCAATGCTTAACCACCCAAATTACCTTTTGATATAACTTAAATATCTCCTAATAATTGGGGTACACTCACCGTTCTCAGTCAAACTAAGAGATTAATAATTATCTTATCAGGATTGTAAAAGAATTCTCAGAGATTGTGATGTGATCCTCTAGTATCCTAACGCGATTCTAACACATCTAGCTCACAGTCCAATCCTACTAAGAGTCTTCTCCCACAGTTATATAAAAGGGTCTACCTACCCCCAGGGTATGAGGACAACTTCACACATAAAGACACAGTCTTTTCATGCTTTTTCGAGTTACTATTCTGTAGCTGCGCTCTAACTTAAGCATCGGAGAGTTCTCCGCAGGAACCCCACCTGACGGTCACTCGTTTCTGTCTTGCAGGTCATCAGTCCAGACTCAGGTTCCAGAATATACGCGGAGCATATTTTAAGCAGAAACAACGCCATCCATGGAACTTGCTAGCCTAATCATTTGACCTCAAGAAAATTCAATTGTCATATCCCAAACCGCCGCCACAGGTCTCCAGATTGAATTGACATCACACAAAAAAAAACCTTCGGAATAAAATAAAGCTGCTGTCGACAGCCAAGTCACTGACGACCAACTGTCGTCAAACGTTCCTGTCGTCATTAATGCAAAACCAAGAGGAAAAATACGGGGTTGTTCGAAGCCCGTCGAAGATCGCCCTCAACAACAACCTGCACTGCCGCAATCAAGCGACATTAACAAGCGGCCAGAAGGTGGGATGCCTTGCACTCAACTGCCAAACAACTTATCGCCGCCGCAAATCTCCAGTCCAATCACAAACAAAAATCAGCCACCAAAGGGTTGTTTTTTCCACCACTGCTATTTTGGCGACCCTCCAACACCAACTCCAATCTTTGCGGACTTGCACAACACTGGCGAAGGGCTCCGCCATGCTGACATGACCATTGCCTCCACTGTCGAAGCCGTGAAATTATCACAACATCAACCAAAGAGGGGGGGCAGAGGGAAAGCAATAGCATTCCACGGGCGCCCCACGCCCGCACAACCTGGCATGACCTCCAGTAAGGCGCCGACATCGCGCATAGTTAGGCATCCACCACCTCGGGCCTTCGACAATCATCGCCACTTCATATCCTTCTCCGTCGCTGGCCATGGCTAACAACGACAAGTAAGTGATTTCCACTGCCCAAGCGCCACCTAAGCACTATCCAGCTCCCGCTCCGTGCCATCATGGCCACAGGAAAAGCACCATCGCCTCATTCCTGATCTACCCATCCCCACTACAACAATCACAGTACTGGTAGTCGCCATCACCACCGCGAGCTACCCCTGCCGTCCAAGATCGCAAGCAGTAACAAGCAACGCACCTCTGCTTTTAGCCAAGACCCATTACATCAGCGATCATGACTGGCGCCTATTCTTGTGGCTGCCATAGTCCTAATTAGATAACACACTGCCGGCAGCAATAAACAAAAAAAAAAGGAAAGCCTCGACGGTCATCGGCGGTCGTTGCCAGCGCCAATCGGCGCAAACCGCCGCCACTCCAGGGCTACGATCACAATAACTCAACAAAAAAAAGAGAAGAAGAGGATGCCATGACAGCGCCACCACGAGACCCGCGCCATCAAGATGCCACCATAGCCACAATGTCATCACGTCGCCACTTTGCCACTGTCAGATCTACTCTGCCACCTTCAATGACGATGCACTACCTCACCAATAGTTTCTCTGATATCGTACACTGATGTCACGCCGGCCAAGTTAAACAACCTCACGGTTGACAGCCACTCCTCTAGCAACCACACGATCGCGCATAGCCAACAAGCCGTCTGCACAAAGGGTCAAAACCCTAACAAATCAGCGCCACCCTTTTGGTCAACATCCTTGGAGTCGCACATCACCAAGCCCATCCTGTACGCACTGCTGGGCTGTCTTGGCTTCCTCTAAGATCTCTCATCAGCCATTATTACGGTGCCACCTCCATCAGCCTCCGTAATGGTACAGACAGGAAGCCCGCTGCCGACAGCCATCATCGGTGGCCACCGCGATGCCACCGCCGGCAGTCGTCTTCCTCGACATCGCGCCATCAATTGTGCCATACACCGGAGCTGGTGGAGAAGCTTCGCCACCAGCTCCCTAAAGCGCACCTTATTATTAGGGGTGAGCGCGGTACGGTTGGTTCGGTTTGGAGGCTGAATACCAAACCGAACTGACCAACATCGGTTTGAAAAAAATTAACCAAACCGCATTCGTACAGTTCGGTTTGAACGGATTGAATGGATCAAACGGTTCAGTTTGAGCAGATCAATCATTTTGGGCTAGACTCTTTTTTAGTCCCAAAAATAATGAATTTTGTAATAAAAATAGATCAAATTACATAACTCTAATCAAATTAATTTATACATTATCTGTTAAAGTTCTAATCAAATTACATAACAAGTTAGACATCATTATACAACATCATTATAACAACCAGATTAAGTTAAAAAGGAACAGGTCCTAAAGATTAACTTTGGCATCTTCAAAACCTTCATCACCAATCAACCTTCAATCAGCATATAGTCAATATTTCTGAAAAATGAAAATGAATAGGTTGCCAATATATATATATATATATATATATATATATATATATATATATATATATATATGGAGTAAAGTTTTATGCTTACAGAGCTGCATTGCTTCACTTAGATTCAAGGGTCAGCAAACACTCAGTTGAACAAACATAACAAGGCTTTATCTAGAACCTAATTCTATCAATTGAACTATTTCTATGTCTTTCAAAAATGATCGGTACATAGGTGCAAGCTAATTTCCTTAGGCAGCTAAAGATTCAAACTAATTTTTTTTTATTTCAATCAAACCCACAAGACTCGATTGAAGTCATCAAGTGAATATTCTATTCCAGTATTCTGTGTATTTGGTCTATTTGGTGAGATCATGTGGTGAACTGGTGAAGAGAAAAAACTGAAGAGAAAGGATTCCAGAAACAAAAGGAAAGAAAAGAAACAGAAGAGGAGAGGAGAAACGAAGACATAACTTCGTACTTGGGGACTGAAGGAGATTGGAGGCACCGACGGGAGGAAAGACGTGGCTGAGGGAGGCACTGCCGTGGAGGCGTGGAGCAATCGACAGAATGACAGATCTTGAGGCGTGGAGTGGAGGACTTTAGTGGAGGCTGTGGAGCAATCTCTAGATTTGACAACGAGTGAAAAGTAGGGTTAGTGAAATTTAGGGTTACTTCCTCTTATATTAATGGGTTAAGTTTAACTAAGGCAGTTAGTAAAATTAACTGGGATTAGTTTAAAAAAATCATATTATATATTACTTACGGTCGGTTTGGTTTATATCTGTTTTGGAAAACCCAAACCGAACCGACCGAACCGAATATGCGGTTTGGAAAAAAAACCAAACTGACTGTTTTTGCGATCGATTTGGGATTAGTCGGATTGGTTGGTTCGATTTTCACGATTGAATCGGTTTTCACGGTTTAAATGCTCACCATTACTTGCTATTGTAGCATCCAAGCTCCGGTAAGACCTGCCTCCCTCACCATGGTGTCGCCGCCTTCCGATGGTCTGATCTGTCTCCAGGAGTTGCTGCCCTTCGGTCAAGTGGAAAAGAAACAGATTCATTAAGGTGCACTCTTTCTTTTTTAAAAAACATACGCCATATTATTTAAAAAAGCATTAGCTTTTTGCCTACGAAGAATGCCTATTTATATTTCAGAGCCATAGGGTTTCAGTTATTCCATTTAGGCTGTACATGTTGAAGCATTAAGCTTTCAACCTATCAAAAAGGCCTATTTGGATTTAAGACCATAGAGTGTCTTTTATTTAAAATATGTTGTGCAAACTCTTTAATAATGGCGTATGTTTTGTCGCATATTTGTCGCTAAAAATAAAGCAGTACAATTTGTGGCACTCACAAGCCTTCCAAAGGCTACTTCCTGTGCACTTCTATGTTACCTAGACTTATGTTCTTTTTTGGTCTAACATTATGCAATTGCGTCAATTGACGCAAGCACGTCGCATGTCAGGTTTTACCGATTGCTATGAATTTTATAGCTCGCCTGTGACCCGCAGTGCGTCACACAAGCCCTAATAGGGCCACGGTGTTTAAAAACCGCTCTTAATTTTGTGTTAAAAATATAGTTGTACTTTCATATGCTTTATTGCTTCAAAAGGGCTGTTTTTTCAGTCACGTACTTTTTTCTTGTTGCAAGGGCTTAAATTGCGCTGACGAGCATTAACAGTGACGTATAAATCGCTTCATAAAGTGAGGAACAAATTCCCAACACCCTGCTATTAGAAGTCACGCTAGGGTTTCTACTGCAGCATCCTGCCGACTTGGAATTATATATCGTCTCATGGTACATTAGGTAGTACAATGGCATCTATCTGTGACATATTCACATCACTTCTCGTTGAGAGGCTAGTCCTACAATAATGGAGGCACACATGTTATCGTCTAGTGAATCAGAATTCATCGTCAGCCTCTGCTAAATAAGCATCACTAATATGCTGGTACAACTGCAAGCTCAAACCCATGCAACCAACAAATTGAATCTAGTTGCTTTTTTAGTATATCGATAAGCTGTGACAACTTCTTTATTGATCACTGAGTGATATCCTACTCAGAAAGATTTAGCATCCTTTATCTCTACTAATCATCAGTGACATCTTGCTCAGACGGACTATGCATTCATTAGCTTTATATGCTCGTCTTGTCGAGCAGGTAGATTATGGTCTTCTATATTGCTCTCGCAGGTCTTCTTCCGACCTGGCCCTACATATAGACTGAAGAACCGTCTTTATATATCCATGCCTTCTTAAAGGCAGGGGCTTTATATTTTATGAGATCATTCTTATACAGGTTAATGCCTTATGTCTTATCAGATATGGGGATTCACCACAGCGACCATATTACGAACTATATGCCCTGCACCTTTTTTATTTAGCATAACAACAACAAAATACTTGTTACATCGGCAGCAGCCCTCGAGGGCGCATATAAGAACTTTAAGTTCCGTCAAAACCCTCGAGGTTATTTTCATAAGCTTTACGCTTCATTCACCCCCGAGGGTGAGTACAACGGGAACTCTAACCCTCAAGGCTATTTTCATGAGCTTTGCGCTCCATCAGACCCCGAGGGCAGGTACGACGAGAACTCTAAGTTTTGTCAAACCACATAGGGTATTTGCATGAGCTTTGCACTCCATCCACCCCTGAGGGTGCGTACGACGAGAACTCTAAGTTCTGTCAAACCCTCGAGGGTTTTGTCAAACCCTCAAGCTAAAGACCACACACTTGCTCAAAACAAACAACCTCCAATAGAGAGGTGACCCCTAAAGGGGACATTCAAACACTTAGCGCATGCACTAACTTACATGCCAATCTTTGTGTCCTCTCTCTAGAGAGACTACTATGGGCTGCAACCTCTAAAGGATTTTGAGATCCCACAATTCGTCTTCCCAAAAACGATTCTGAAAAGCCTGCTTAGGCAATATTCTAAGACATAGCTCTCAAGAGCTAGAGTTCTAGCACCCTACTTGGGCAAAGTACCATCACTTAAGCTCCCAAGAGCTTAGGTCCGAGCACATGGAGTAGAGAAATATTATTTACCCCTACAAGCTGATGGAGAAATCCCGGGACACCTGGCGTTCCCAGTCAAACTAGGAGATTGTTGATTATTTTATCAGGATTCTAAAAGAGTCCTCAGAGGTCGTGACATGATCCTCGAGAATCCTAACGTTATCCTGATACATCTGGCCCATAGCCCAATCCTACTAGGAGTCTTCTTCTACAGCTATATAAAGGGGTCAACCCTCTTCCCCCCCCCCCCCGATATGAGGACAACTTCACACACAAAGACACACAATCTTTTTCATGTCTTTTCAGAGTTCCTATCATGTAACTACGCTCTGACTTAAACATCGGAGAATTCTTCGCGGAACCCTAACCCGACAGTCACTCATTTTCTATCTTACAGGTCATCGGTCCAAGCTCAGGTTCTGGAACATACACGGAGCATATTTTTAGCAACAACACCCTTGATAGTTGAGTGAAATAGAAGTAGCAAAACTAAAAAGAACTCTCGTTTTTAAGGATCTAACAGTAAATGTCAGTTTGGTCACTTTAATACTTGTGTGCTCGGAACGTAATTTTGAATACCTGGTAGACTTTATTGTATTAAGCAGTCTAATTAAATTATCTGGCTTGGGTGGTTGGGTGTTGGGTGTGTGTGGGATGGGATAGGGTGCGTATGGGTAGAGAAAAACTTTAAAAGGTTATGATTGATTAGATCTAAACTTGAATTTCCCATGATGATTTGACATATTTTCTCATTCGGTTATACGAGTTGATTACACAAAGATCAAGATCTGTTATCATATTGTTTCTCTATTATTACCAGATTTAACAATAAAAGATTATTACAAAAGATAATTTGTAGCTACTGTTAAAATATATAACGATAACTTCTTTTACTAAAACAGATTTAGCAATATTTCTCTTTTATATCAGAAGTGTTGTACAACATAATATCTTGATCCACTTATACAACAAACTATCCAATTCAAAAGACAAAGGTAAACTTGTTAAGGTATTAAACGCATGTTTTGTATCAAACTCTGGCTTAGGAAGGCCAATGAGAGGATTTATCTTTCGATAATAAAGCACCATAAATTTAAGAATCTTTTTGGGTTACCAAAAGAAAGCACCATTTTTGTGTGAATACATAAAAAGACGTACTTCTTTCTATGTCGTAAGTTGACATGCCAAAGGTGAGTTATCATTGTATGCGGTTACCCGGACATTTTATTTTATAAGCATATTAGCTAATTATCTTGGTGCAGGATTTTCTCCTGGCTAAAAGTTGCGCGTGTAATGAATATAGAAGAAGAGAAATGCTTATTCTAAAGGAAATGGATTATAAATGTGACATGAGTATATTAAAGAGCTCAACTAGGCCTATCACGAAGCGAGAAATCTCAAGGGTTATCGTGAGAAGCAGGACATGACTTTACTTTTAGGTAATAGGCTTTTCGAAATTAACTAGTGTTTAGAAACATAATTTTAATTTAAAAGGAAAAGCAAATTTGAAAAGAAAAAATTCTTGGGCAAAGTTCTTTTAACTATGAAAAACTGTCTCAACTGAGATATTAGTAGCAGGCAGGAGTACCGTGTCACTATATAATCCAACAAATTGCCACCGAAGTGATTTGGTCATTATTTTTTGTCACCGAATAGAAGGCTAGAGGAAGTTCGACTCCAATCATAATTGTACCTAACTGGTAAAAATAATTGTTTAACACTTGCAAACAATGAGTTGAAAAAAATACTTTCTAAAATGGTAAATACAATGTGCCCTAAAAGGATAGATATCTTTTTGGACAGGTTACAATTAACAACAACCATGGTACATACTATGGGCATTATTAATACTACAAGTAACAATAATGTGTGACATAAATGTCCTAAACCAAGTCTTTGGGCTAAGTCAAATCAACTTGACATTGTAGTAGGTATCACCTGCTACAAGTAACAACAATAATGTCACATAAATGTCCTAAAACCAGTCAATAGGCTCATCAAATCAACTTAACACGGTAGCAGGTATCAACTGCCATAGACCCCGCACCAAGATTTGGGACCAAGGGACACAAAGCACATTACTACCTTGCAGTACAAAGGCCCCAATGCAGAGGCTATCACCCAAAAGAAATACGGGGTATCCGGCACTGTCACGGTCTAATGATGAAGACCACAGTCCTTCGCCAAGAAAATGCTTACTGGCCAAGCAAGCAGGCCCACGTGCAAACCAATTCGCGACTTGATCCGAGGTCTAAGTGTCTGGAAAACCAGCTAAATTGCAAAAAATGGATGATCTAGCAGCATAAATGAAATAGGAAAGATTAATGTTGTGCAGATCATATGGCAGTCCTCTCTTGCACTCGTACTCTATCCGGGGGTTCGAGTATATACCCGCCGGTGAACCGGTCCTACACCTTCCCCGATTCTCTCTATGCCATGGTGGTCCGCTACATCTAATCCTCGTTTACCAACATCGGCTCCAGTCTCCACTGTCTCCTCCAGTTACTCTTGTGTCAAAATTTTGTACATACGATAGATGCTTGATTTGACATGTATGCAAGAAAAATAATTTTTGTGCGGACTTCATGACGAAGGAGCGGGTAACCAACAATAAGAATTCTAGTTTTGAAATCATGAACTGACTTTTATGCCTAACCTTGTGTATCTAGATGCTCGTGAAAGAGTTGACGCACGATATCTGATTCAAACAATTATTGAATAGATAATAATTGTTATGGTTTCCAGAGAAAAAGAAAGTTATGCAAATCATGAGTTCACTTGATAATCTTTGGTGACCCTTTAGCGTATATTTGAAGTGTTGACTTCACTCAACGACCTTTGATTTTGCAAAAAGTAAGTATTTTAATCGGCCTTTGTAAGCACCTTCACGTGCACTTTTAGCCGTTTGCTTGCACTGACAAAAGCTCAATTTGAAGGCAACAGAGCAGGCTGTGGACCTTGGGAGGTCATTTTCCAAGGACTGCGTGTTAATAGGCTTTACCTACTCAACTAAAATGTATTTGAAGTATTCCTGAAACTCAATTCATTTTAGGGATGATTACAGCAAAGTTCCTGAGGTTAGGCTAAAGTTATAAGCCTATCCATTAGTTTGAACAAATTACTCCTATATCTATTGACCAAACGGAATACGAAAATACATAACTATTTTCACGAAAAGACCATATCTCTTCTTTTATCTTTTTTTTCTCTCTCTCTCCTATCTTTCTTCTTCTTTTTTTTCTCTCTCTCCTATCTTTCTTCATCTTCTATCTCTTCATTTCACACACACAAGAAAAAAAATCTAACACCGAGGCAACACCAGTAACAATGGCTTGGGGAAGCGACAACAGCGTCGGGTGGTGGGGGGTGGGTGTGTTGTGGCAACGGTAATTACGAAGTGGGCAGGTAGCTTAGTGCTATGTCAACAGTAGGCTGGGGGAGTGGGTTTAGGTTGTGGCAGAAATGGGGTAGATGGGCGATTGGGGTTGTAGCAGAAATAAGGATGGATGGCTCAAGGAGACGGCAGCGACGCAGTAGAAAATATGATTGCTATGGCAGTAAGGGCGTGGTGAGAGTATGGGTTAGGGATGACAATTTAGTCCGCAACCGACAGATCTCTAACCGGCTCTTATCAGATATGAGCGGGTTATTTTGACTTTGACCGGATTATGAGGAGAGTATGATATAAAAAAATTTAACCCGCAACATGTACAGGTCAGTTTGGTATTCTGTTTATTCTGCCCCACTATCCGACCCGTCCTGACCCGTTTTGACGTAATCCTAACCTATTATTCGATCCCAGTCGTCCATCCCTTAAGTAGTCACAACTTAAAGAAACCCTAACCTCATTTTTCTGCCTTGTCTTCTTCTTTCTCCTCTCAAGCTATCTTCCGCAACGACACAACGCTGGTGGCGCAGCTTAGCACCTCACCCGTTCTATGCTTCTCTTCCCCGCACATCACCCTCCACGGCCACGGACCACCTTTACCTTACCACCGCCATAACGTCCACCCAAAACTTTTACCACCATCTAACAGTTCACCATCTCCACAAAACACCGACAGCTCCACCTTCACCACCATAGAGAAGGAAGGTTTATAGCTTTGGTGTTGCAGTTTACGAGCATCTCCCACTAGAGAAATGGTCTTCAGCTTTGATTCGCAGGTTACAATCGTTTCCAATCGGCAAGGTCTTTCAACTTTGATTCGCGCTATCAACCTCTCTCCATCTCTTCCGTGCATAGCTTGATTTCGGATGCATTTACAGAATTGGGATTTGAGGATTTAGGTTTTGTCATTTGGGGATTTAAAAATTGGTAACATCATGTTCAGATTTATTGATAAGATTTGATGTCTTAGATTTTTGTGTTGCTTCTTTTTTTCCTATAGAATGAATTGGAATTGTTGAGCGAAACCTGTATCATTTGGCAAATGGTTGATGTTTTGTATGTATTCATTTTATTGCTGTATGTATTCATTGCATTGTGTTCATCCCATTTTAAACATGACAAATGGTTGATTGTTTTGTAATATAGTTATGTAAAACAAGGCTGCTCAATGCGTAGGGATGGCAATTTAATTCGCAACTGACGGATATCCATCCCGATCCGATACGAACGGATTTTTTTTACTTTGACCAGATTACGGGGCGGGTATGGTAATTGAATTTTAAACTCGAAACGAGTACGAGTCAAATTTGGTATTTATTCTGCCCGTCCCGGTATCCGCCCCGCACCCGCCCCGCATATGTTATGTCAATCCTAAATCAATCTCAGCCATACATATCTATGGTATAAATAAGTCCCAAAACCCTAACACATTTCAGTCTCCCTTCTTTTAGCTCTTTCTCTCTGCCGCTCAATGCCCTTATCACCTCTCACGGCACCGCACGATCAACTTGCCATAGACCACCTCCCCAATAGCCACCGTCCACCACTAGCAACTATTATCAACCGGCCTCCTCGGAGAACTTCTCATACTCCTCAACCTCATTATCGTTCGATGAGAAACAGAGCAAAATCCTACGGAAAGATCCTTAAAGGATCTTCTCGTCCAACGTTCCGCATCTTGATGTGCTGAAACTCGTCATCGAGCTGAACCACAGCGGTTTCTCAGCGCGATCTACGATCTCCAGATCGGACTGGACGACTAACTGCTCTGTCATCTGCAAGATCTTGTCGACGGCGGCGAGGTACTCTACGGTGAGGTACTACAGCGGCGAGCTACTCGATTGCCTCGTCCTCCTAGGGAAACTGCCCGGAGGATCCCCTGTTCAGATCGCACTAATGGATGACACGCTCGGTGGCCTCGAATTTTCGTTGTTGAACTTCATGAGATTTCAATAATTTCAGTAGTCTATGTAAATTAATATTAACCAATTTCAGCTGTCTAATATCCAGTGATTAATAGCATTGAGAAATTTCAACTTCAGTAATTACTGGAAATTATTAAGACTACCGAGGCGGACCGGGGCGGGATTGGGTTTTTAAATAGTTGAGCGGATCGGGGATGGTATTTCCATCACTCGACCCGATGGCGGGGCGGGGCGGGGTCGTATATTAAGTCTACCGGGGCGGGTACGGATTTTATAGAATCCGCATTCGACCCGCCCCATTGCCATCCCTATCAATGTGGGTTTTTCATTGATTAAAAAAAGATGGGAGCGGATCGGGACGGTAGCGGGTTTTTAAAATGTCTGTCGGATCGGGGATGGTATTACCATCCCTTAACCCGATGGCAGGGCAGGGCAGTTTACAGCTACTAGCGGAGCGGGTGCGGATTTCAAAATATCCTCCTCCGACCCGCTTCATTGCCATCCCTAGTATGGTTTGGGGTGGCAATAGTAGCGGGGATGGGTGGAATCGTAGGCTTGCGACAATACCCAGTGACAGAGGAAGGTGGGTGTGAAGTGGGCACGATGTTGGGGTAAGGAAGGGAGAAGCTACCAGTAGGGATGGGTTAGGGAGGGGGCTGGCAGTTGGGGGCGAGGGAGGGAACTGCCGACTGCCTGAAGCGGTTGAGATTTCATATTGGAAAGGAAAAAGTTAGGGTTTCTATAGAAATTGGAGAGAGAAACCCATTTGTTTAGAAACTAGGTTTTTAACCCTAATTAAAAAAATTTAAGGTTTTAGATTTTATACCCCATTTGTTTGGAAAGTATATACTATTTAATTATTGTATAATTGTAGTATTGTTATTTTAAAAATACATATGATGACATCCGCAAAAAGTCACACTTATTTAACGGATCAATATGGTTGGACACGATTGATGCATTTTTAAAGTTGATGGTCACGGTCTGTTACATTTTAAAACTTTATATTATTGACTGTATTTTCATCTTAACCTCGGAGATATATTTGTACTTATTCCTTCATTTTATAAAAAGGTGAGACTGAATTGACGCTTTTTCTAGCTAATCCTTTCTCACTTCATTGTTGAAAAATGCTTTAACAATACTTTTTTACCTATCGTGTATGTTTAGTCAGAACATTTACGCGTTAGCAAAACTCATGAGGTAATTTTGAACTCTAATATCTATAGAATTTGGAGATTTCCTTAAATGCTATTCTACCCGTCATTTGTTGCTAAATATTAATGATTATAGGTAAAATACTTTTTTAGCGACAAGAGCACATGAAAAATGCAAATAAATGGGTAAAAGTAGCATTTTCCACAAAGCAATTCATACACAATTGTGAAAAATCGTTCGTGACCGTATGCATGTGCTCTGCAGGTAATATCTCTCGTATAAAAAATATTTTGAATCACATCCAATAAGTCATCGGGTAATCGATCAAATTAACAGAGATGAACTGTTTGACCATATTCATTTGAAGGGAGTTGATAAATCCACTCCAAATTTCATCCCTTTCAATTCCATTACTTCTAGTCATACTTGTTAATAGCACAACTTCAACTTTTAGCAACAAAAATAAAGCAAGAGAATTCAAATTTTGAGTATATTTATCAATTCCCCGATTTTAAACATTGGGTTAAGATTGGAACCAAACCATTGTGTTGTGTGGTCATATGGCCCATGATCAAGCTGATCTGTTGGGTTTGTGGGCTTAGTCATTAGGGCTGGGTTTACATCCATAAATAAAGTTAGAAGAGGTCTTTGCCCTTTTTTCTTTGGACCTGCCGTACTAGTAAAATCTGAGTCCGATTAGCTAAAAATATGCAAATAGCAGGACCTGGCCAGATGATTCGGGGTACGGACTCGAACTGTAATCTGCTTCCACCTTCTTGGGTGCAACCCGCCACCGCGTTGGGTTCTCCGGAACTAGTGATGCTCGCGCCCCCGCTCCTACCCCAAAACTCACGTAACCAATAATGATCACGTTCTGAAGTCTCACCCACGCTACGTGCAACTAAGATACGGACAATCTTGCCAGATTCTGTGTGACCAGCGTATTGATTCATTAGATAGTTCTGTGTTATGTGTGGACCATTACCTTGCTTCAGTCCTGCTCTTAATGACACTATTAATCAAGGTCGTAATATTTTATATTTGAAATTATTAACTTACAATGTTTCCTTGATGTCGCAGTTATCAGGATCGGCACCTTCTGAAACCCCTGCCCTTTTATTTTATGTGTACCTTAGCTTAGAGGCACTGCATGTTGTTCTATTTGTACAGTTCACCGCTATCATCTCGTTGAGTTCCGACGACTAGCTTGCTTTGCTGGGACGAGCCGAATACAGGTCATAATACGTTGGGCTATTCCCATTTAACTAATTTTTTCCATCCTCAGTAGGAGGTGTCAGTTTTTAGGCCTCCCCAGGACTTCTCACCAGTTGCAAGAGTTGTGGGTTATTTTGGGGTTTTCGGTTTTGCATGTGTGCTTGCTTGTGTTTATGTTTTCCGTTCTTGGATATTTAGTGTGCTTGTACTTTGCTATTTTTAGTGTGTAAACTCTACTTAATACCAAGGTTAGAGCAAATTCGTTTCCACAACAAGAATATGAACTAATGGCTGAGAACATATTGCGTGAAGCCTCCTAGTGAATAATGTTTAGGTGCCCAATGCTTCATTAAAGAGCTCTTTATGCAAAAAAAAATTAACACCCAAAACATATCTTTGTTGGACTTTTCCATGTCTACGATAAAGTCGATGCTTCTTTTTATTATTATTATTATTATGTGTGCTTCCTTTTTTTGTTTTTTGTTTAGAGAAAAAATCTGGTTGCTACCTGAATTGAAGGAATCATCCTTCTACCTCTTATATAGCGATAACTAATGGTAACTAAATATTTTTAGTGACTTTTATTTGGTGACGCTAAAAAAAATTATTAAGAATTGTCGCTGAAAGTGTTAACATAAAAATCAATAGAAACATTCAGTGTCTATTAATTGTCGCTATATACAGAATTAGAGGAAGATTCTTACTATTTGGATCCCAGCCGAAATTTGTTCTTCGAGAAAGTGAGTGTATTTTGCTGGGTGATACTTCATGTACTAACAGTAATGAGAGGTCATAGTTGCAGAATTCAGACTGTGACTCCAAGGAAAAAGAGAACAAAGTCAGGTAGATTGACAAGATAACGTAGAATAAAGGAAATGGGCCACATATCCTTTGCAGGATGGACCATAAAGTCACAATGGAACGACAACAAAACAGGACCAAACTGGGAATATGCTCCACATATGCCTTGTTTGAGTTTCGGAAGCTTGTAAGGAACACCACTACATTAAAAGAACAGGATATATTCTTGGTGGTTCCTCACCTATGTGGCCTTGGTGATGGCAATCATTGGAAATCACGCACCTCTAAATCTATAGCCTTCTTTGCTTGTAACGTGGTTAGCTTCCATATTGACCTTCACCGAGTAACCATAAGCCGATCTGCGAGTAAATATTGTATGTTTTCAGATCATTATCTCTGATTATCTCTGAGTATTTATGATCGTTAGGTTAAGAACAACTTGGCTGGATCAAAAGATGGGTTGAAGTAGGCGGAAAGACTTTTTGGCTCCCAATATTTTTTGATTACTTTTTTCACGTCATACTTCAGACTTTACACATCATTTATTCATTGGGTGCTTTTATGCTGCATGATTGAGAAAAAGTAGATTTAAAGTCAATCTCTCGCTATCACTAATGAGTAATGTACGCTACTCTGTGTTGACTGAGTGTACGTTATCTGATGACTTTTGTGCTTTTATAAGCTTTCAAGATATGATACACTCGACATTTTAACGCCGCGCAACAGTTATCACTGGTCTGTGAGCCAAAAATCGATATTAATCGCTCATTTCAGGAACCGTCTAGATAAGAAGAAAAAAAAATAACTGCCGAAGCAAAACTCAAAAAATGACCTCACTTACATTGTCTTAATCCAGCCTCTAGGAAACATTTTTGCACCAGACACAGAAGGAAGAGCAAAAGCTGGAACTCTAGCCAAACAAGGAGAGAACCAAAAGCCCCGAGCTATATGGTCTCTTCGTTTCTCTAACTTTCATAGACAAAATTCAAAGGACTAGTTACATGTATCCTCAGTTTGGCCAATATTAATGGCACAAAAACCTTAGAGAAGCTTACTGTGGTCGATCCATAACAAAATATTTTTCAAACCATCCCTTTCGCGAATATCCTTCCGTATCAACATATATGAAAGCGCCGATTAGATCGCTCACCCGTGCCAAGCCGCGCCACGTGCGCTTTCGTGCTTAGAGCCACGCCGTGATCGCGAAATACGAATATTCCCACTTCATTATGTACAGCACACTCGCAAACTGAACTAAGATATCTCGACAAAAGTACACATCAGTACGCATTTTCAATTTGGAGCGTCGCATTACAAGCGTACCACGTGCTTCCGCAGCCCAAAACAACAACTTATTTTACACTAAAGCATGGACCGGCAAACATGAGCATGAAGAAGGGACTCACCCATGAAAGGAATAGTTGCAAACTTGCAATCATCAAACGTGGAGAAGTCCCAAGGCATTGGGGGAAAGGGATAGAGAAGGAAAAATTCAAAGTTCAAACTCCATTTTTGAGCATATCCCATCAAGGATCCGAATCTCTGCACCTTGGAAGGGCCAAACGGGGCCCAAAGGAAGGTTTGCCTTTCCTACAAGAGTGAGGCAAGTCACGTGACTTTGATGGGTGTGAAATACCAGATATGCCCTCGGATATTGACCTCGCAGAGGACGGTGGCATTGAGTGTGCCACCCCGATTTTGGTGTAAATTAATGGGAGTTTTGCCTTTGAATTTGTTAGATTTTTGCTTGGTAAACGACACGCATATTCCAAATGCCCTGGAATTATGCCAGTCTTTCGTACAAGAATGGGTATTAAAGTCAATTGGCTTGGCTTTGAGCCGACTGTGGCTTTTGAGCTTCGGCTGGTACATGGGAATGGTATGGATGGTAACTAGCTTAGGGACCGTGCAATGTACGGGATTTAATTTCATTTTTCCGATACAGTATTTAAAATATAGGGCTAATTATAGCAGTATCCCTGACGTTAGGGTGATATTATACTCAAGGATAATAGTTTCAACAAATTACACTTATGTCCGTTGACCAAACGAAAATACCAAAATACATAACGGTTTAGATAAAATGACCAAAATGTCCATCAGTTTGTAATGTAACTCTCAAATGCCATTTGGGTTAAAACCCTAATTTATTTCTTTGTCTTTCAAATTTGGGTTGATCTAACCCTAATTTCTAAAATAGGATATCTCTAACAACAATTAAACCCTTTTTTTTTCAAATTATAGATTTAAACCTTTTTTTTCAAATTTGCATTTTTATTCTTGGTTTGGTTGCAATTCTTTTTTTTATTTTGTGGAAACAGATTATCTCTTTCTCTCTCCCCCAACTTCTCCCATCCTGCCGCCGCCGCCGCCGCCGCCGTCGCCAGCCCCCCAACCTGCCGTCGCTCCTACCGTCCCCCCAACCTGCAGCCGCTGCCCCCACCCCCTCGTCCCCCCACCATCCTCCCTACCTCGTCGTTCCACCATCCCCCTGCCCCCATCTTCCCCTGCCCCGTCGTAGTCCCCAGTCGCCTCCACCCATCCCCTCGTCAACCTATTTCACACATCCCCTTGCCATCGCAGCCCCCATCGTGGTCCAACCAATCAGATCCACCCGTCACCGACCAGATCGATCTGACCCGCGATTGACCATACACCGGCAAACACGCACGCTGGAAAAAATGGTCCTAGAACGGCATGAGCAGATTTGATGTTTTACAACCACCATGGTTTGTTGACCACCACGACTAAGACCGAGGCGTCACCACAAACTCAGGCAGATGAAAAGTGAGAGGAGAGAGACGGGGGGCTGCTACGGCGTGGGGGAGGGTGGGGCAAGGGGATGAGAGAGTTGGAGAGAAAGAGAGTTAGGGTTTGAACCCTAATTTCTCAAATTAGGTTTGAAATCTTAATTTAAAATATACAGTATAAGAGTAGTATTGTCATTTTAAAAATGCGTAATGATTTTTATACACTTTTTGGACGGAACCCTAACGGATGGACATGAGTGTTACATTTTGAAACTTATTGTCATTGACTGTAATTACACCCTAACCTCAGGGACATAGGTATAATTAGCCCTAAAATATACTAACCCAGTAACTGGAGTCAAGTTCGGGCCGGTTTATGAAATACAATAAACCATAAGGTCTTAAATAGTGTATTAACATGTACCACATATCGTGAGATAAAAACGACAATAACATTATTAAAAAATATCTTATTTGGGTATAAAAAATAGATACTTATATAGTAGAGTCGCCAGGTTGTTAATTATTTCAAATGAATATTGGCTTAACACTTATAGTAATAAAATAGCCATGTTAGTCTATATAAGTTAAATAACGAACAAGATTGTGTTTGAAATTGAAAAGTTGTGAGACTATGACGTACCCCTTTTAAATTATAGATATTACATGTGAATATAATTCTTTAACTTTAAAAGTTTTTTAGGTGTTACATGTTTTTCGAATAATTTATTATATATATCTTTTTGTGAAATGCATGTGTGAGGACATTCAACCGGCAAAAACGTGACCCTTTTCTTTTTAGTGCTTTTGAGGTATTCATAGTCCAAAATAATATCAGATGGGTAAATACATTGATAAAGTTGATTTTTCTTTCCACATATTATAGGTCTACAATTTGTCATAAAATTATAGTTCTTATATCTAATAAATACCTTTAATAGTATTTTTCTATAGATACTTATTTAATCAGAATATAATGTACCTCTTATGTACCAACTTTTATCGGGTTATTCTTGTTAACTATATTAAGCTTGTAAAATTCAACAAATATCCTTATGTTAAATTAACGGTTATAGGGTGGAGATTAAATAGTTCATATAATTGTTATTTAATACTCACATCAATTATCACCCATAGTTATAATCGACTCTATTATAATCAAAGTTAAGTTTCAAAGCTCATAATTAGTCTAATATTCACTAATTCATCTTGTTATTCATCTAAATTTAATCAACTATAAAAATAATATATTTCATATTGAGTCCTATTAGAAAAAAAATTGTCAGTGTATATTCGATTATAATAAGTTTTGTAAAATTACTTAAAACAAATTCACTACTCAAATATATTAAAAATAAATTTTACAGAATGACCAAATAATATCTAATATTTTCATAATGTGTATGTGTGCTTCTCTTGGAAGATCCTAGTAATGATAAAATTAAATTGATGAAGATGATATGTCCTTATTTGAAAGTGTTAGAATTATTTTTTACATCTTCAACGACTTTTCACCATGTTATAGTTTTTATATCTACTAAGTGCACTCATAGTTTTTTTTCATGAAAAACTTAATTAAGTATAAGTAAAAAAATCTTTTCATTGATCATAAGGTCTTATGCAAACACGAATTGGTTAATCGTTTGTTTTGTAGAATTAAAAAGATATATTTTACATTTTAAATGTTCTCAAATATAATAATTAAGAATTTTATGATTTAATTATACCTTCTTTCTAATACATGCACAGTCACTTGTTGTTTGTGTGACAATTTTTTTTATTTTAATCAAAAGGATTCTAAAAGCTACTGTACTATACTATATTAACAACTCATTACATTATTTTATAACTTTTTTTAAAAATAAACAATTATTACATTATTTTTATTGTTTTAATCTCAATTTTAGCATCATCTTTTTTTTTTCTCTTCTAGATCTAATATGTTATTTTCATTTTCAAAATATATGAATTTTGTTATTCATATTAGAGAGTGTTTTAAGGATGCAATAATCAAAACTAAGTCCTAATAAGTTAATTCATCAACCAATTAGTATTTTAGAATATTTAGTTCAATTATATAAGACTTAGTAATATAAAAACTAACTTATCAAAACATAAGAACCCTATCCAAGATAATATTCTCAATTGTGACATCATTTTTTTCTCTTCTAAATCTGGTATGTTATTTTCGTTTTTAGAATTTATGAATTTTTATATTCATATTAAAAAGTAGTTTATAATGATACAATAGTCAAAATTAAGTATTAGTAAGTTAATTCATCAGTCACTTAGAGTTTTAAAATATCTAGAATTTCTTTTTCAATTATATAAGGCCTACTAATATGAAAATTAACTTATTAAGAAATAAGAACTCCATCCAAGATAATTTTCTCAATTGTAACATCATTTATTTTCTCTTCTAAATCTAGTATGTTATTTTCGTTTTTAATATATAAAATTTTTTATATTCATGTTAGAAAGTGGTTTTAAGAATACAATAATCACAATTAAGTTCTTTTTGTTTTTAAGATATCTGAATGTTTATATTCATATTAGAGAGTGATTTTAAAGATACAGTAGTCAAAATTAAGTCCTAATAAGTTTGTTCATGAACCAGTTAGAATTTTAGAACGTTTGGGGTTAGTTTTTTTTAATTATATAACCCTTAGTAATATGAAAATTAAGTTATCAAGAAATTAAAATCTCATCCAAGATAATATTCTCAAATATAACATCATTCTCAAATGTAGCATCAGTATTCTTTTTTTAAAAAAATATTTAAATCTAGTATATTATTTTCATTTTTAAGATATATAAATTTTATATTCATATTCTAGAGTAGTTTTAAAGATACAATAGTTAAAATTAAGTCATAATAAGTTAGTTCATGAATCAGTTAGAGTTTTAGAATGTCTAGAATTAGTTTTTCTATTATATAAGGCTTAGTAATATATAAATTAACTTATCAAGAAATAAGAACCACATCCAAGATAATATTCTCAATCGTAGCATTGTTTTTTTTTCTCTTCTAAATTTAGTTAGTTTTTTCATTTTTAAGATATATGAATTTTATATTCATTTTAGAGATTGCTTTTAAGGATACAATAGTCAAAATTAAGTCCTAATATGTTAGCTCATGTATTAGTTAAAAATTTTAAACGTTTAGAATCAGTTTTTCAATTATATAAGGCTTAATAATATGAAAATTAACTTATCAAAAAATAAGAACCCCATCCAAGATAATATTCTCGATCGTAGCATCATTTTTTTCTCTTCTAAATTTAGTTAGTTATTTTTGTTTTTAAGATAAATAAATTTTATATTCGTATTAGAGAGTGGTTTAAACGAATAATTAAAATTATGTATGAATAAGTTGGTTCATCAATTCGTTAGAGTTTTAGAACGTACAGAATTTATTTTTCAATTATATAAGTCTAAATAATATGAAAATTAACTTATCAAGAAATAAGAACTCAATTCTAGATAATATTCTCAATTGTAGCATCATTTTTTTCTTCTAAATCTAGTATGTTATTTTTGTTTTAATGATATATGAATTTTTATTTTTATATTGGAGAGTAATTTTAAGAATGTAATAGTCAATTCAAGTCCTAATAAGTTAGTTCATCAAATAATTAGAGTTTTAGAACGTTTAAAATTTATTTTTCAAATATATTAAGCTTAGTAATATGAATATTAATTTATCAGGAAATAAGAATATCATCCAAGATAATATTCTCAATTGTAGCATGATTTTTTTTCTCTTTTAAGTCTAGTATGTTATTTTCGTTTTTAAAATATATAAATTTTTATATTGATATTAGAGAGTGGTTTTAAGTATATAATAGTCAAAATTAAATCATGATAAGTTAGTTCATGAATTAGTTACAGTTTTACAACGTTTAGAATTAGTTTTTCAATTATATAAGACTTAATAATATGAAAATTAACTTATCAAGAAATAAGAATCTTATCCAAGATAATACTTCAAACCTTTAAGAACACTTATAATAGTTATAATTCATTTTATATTGAAAACATAATGCGATAATGTGTCAAGTAAAGAAGTCATATCTCTGTGATGATGCGTAGCACAAAGAAGCTCTCGATTCGCTTCTTATATATTATATAGATCGCGAATGATAGGTTGCAATTTCGTGATGTTAGTTTAGAATGTAGTCAAAGGAAGAACACTTCCAAGATGGATACATAGAATACAACTTTTCATAACTTTCGGTCATAATACGGCATGTAGTGCTTCGTAGCAAAGAAAATTGATTGCAAAATTCATTAACATGAGTGATTTTTAGTTGTGAGTGACGCCGTCATTTCGAATAACAACTCCCACTAAAAGCTTGTAGGGTTTTCAACAAGTAAAGCTTTTTGACATTCGGTCACAAATGGGGGCGAAAATACTTTACGCTGGTACCGAAAGGCCAAACTCAGGTTAAAAGTCCCTTTTGGCTCAAGCTTTAGAAAATCAACAA